>PVKS010019675.1:0-38012 GCA_004027875.1 Aplodontia rufa
GTGTGTGTAGTGTGTGTGGTATGTGTGTGTGGTGTGTGGTGTGTGTAGTGTATGTAGTGTGTGTAGTGTATGTGGTGTGTGTGTGTGTGTTTACTGGGGATTGAACTCAGGGGTGCTTAACCACTGAGCTACATTCCCCCACACTTTGTATTTGCTGTTTGGAGACAAGGTCTAAGTATCTGAGGGTCTTGCTAAGTTGCTGAAGCAGACCTCAAAGTTGAGATCCTCCTACCCGGTCAGCCTCCAGACTCATTGGGATTATAGGTGTGCACCTTGACACCGGACCCTGCTGCTGTTTTTTCTAAGCAATTATCTAAGTCTGTAGTGTCTCCACAGACAGGTACCAGAAGGGAACATGAAGAGTGAACCCTAGGCTGGGGCTGTGGTTGAGAGACAACAGCCCTTCACTAGCCTGCAAGGCCCTGGGTTCCATCCCCAGCAGTGTTAAAATAATAAATAAATTAATAAATAAGGGCCAGATATGCTGGTACACACCTGAAATCCCAGTAGTTCGGGAGGCTTAGGCAGCAGAGGAGGAGCACGGTCCAAGACCAGCCCCCTTCTTCCACTCCCCACTTCCTTGTCCCCAGTGTAGTTCTCTCCTATTCATATAAGTGTCCATATACATGTATATTACTTTTTGAATTTTCAAGATATAAATGCCTGCTTGAGTATTATTTGGCTTCTGAGGGGAGTCAAGTGTACCATATAGATTTAGTAACCCTCCTTTCCCCTCTCTCACAACCCTTTTGTCTCCTCTCCCCACCTTCCCACCCCCGCTTTATAGCTGTAATTCTTCCAGATTGTGTGTTACATCAAATTTGGTATGTATAGTAAATAAACTTGTCTAACTTAATGCTAGCCTTGGTTTTACTCTTGCTTATGCAAATTAAAGAAAGTATTCCACCCTTAAGTCTTTGGACTTGGGTTATTTTGCTCAGCATGATTTTTTCCCATTTCCATCAATTTAGTGGCAAAAGTTAGGATATCATTCTTTCTAATAGCTGAGTAGAACTCCATTGTATATGTGTGTGCATATATATATATATATATATCTCACAGTTTTTGGATTCATTTATCCAGTGAGGGACAGGTTTGCAATTTTTAAAAAAATACTGAAGTGAAAATTAAAAATTCAAACATCACAAAAGTGTTACCAAAATATCCATGCCCTCTCCCTGGAAAAGAAGAAGAAGAAGAAAACGCTTGCTGAGTAGTTTCGGGTGCGTGTATCTCACAGTTTTTCCACTGTTCATTTATAGTATGTTTATTTGGAGGCTTGCTGGGTTCTTTGTTCAGTTGGCTTTTGTTTTTGTTTATGGTGCTGGGGATTGAACCCCGAGCCTTGCATGCTAGGCAAGTGCTCCACCCCTGAGCTACATTCCTAACCCTGCTTACCAGTTTGTTTATTTGTTTGCTTTTTCACGCTGGGAAGCACTTGCTTTTTTTCTTTCCACATTTCTCATTGGTGCATTACAGTTGTGTGTAATGATGGATTTGTTATTACATCTTCATGTATGCACACAATTTAACAATGTAGTTTGGCCAATATCCGTCCCCCGGACTTCTGTACTTGCTGTTTTTGATGAACTTATCTTTTGTGCACTGAGGAACAGTTCCTCCCCAAATACAGTTTCATCTCACCAACCTCTTTTCACGTCCTTACGCTGAGAATTACTTCACTGTAATTTGAGCGTTACTTCGCTGTAACTAACTGTGAATTCAACAACTATACCTAAATTTGCTTTAGAGCAAATGAAAATGGTAGATGAATTTTGCCACTTGGTTTTTTGAAGCAATTTTAGAGGCATGTTCACAGCCTGGCCCACAAAGAGGTTGCTGAGGGTTGAAAAGGTTGCTCTCGTGTGTCCTCAGGCTGAAACCCTCTGGAACATTGGGGAGGTTCTGGGACTCCTAAGAGATTAGGAAACTGGGTGAGTATCATTAGAAGCTGTTAATAACACGATCCACTGTTGTTCTTGGCCAGAAATAGAGACTGTTCTCTGTTGTATTTGCTCGCAGGGCAGTCAGCCCTGACCTCACCTCTTTCTGCTGGTAAACTAGACCAAATGACCACATCGTAGCTAAAACCTCAGCTTCCTTAACTGTTAAGTGAGAATAAAAATAGCTACCTATAGGGTGGTTTTGAGAACTGATAAAATGTGTATAAAATGCTTGGCAACATACTTGCTAACTATTAATATTACCAGTTTCCTCAATTCTGAGATAACTCTGTACAAGTACCATCTGTTTGATAATCATCTTTATTTTTTAATTTTGTATCATTGATACTGATCTTTAAAGGAAGTATGAAAAGAAACCACCTGAACACATTTTGTGTCAGTGATCAAATATATATCAAGAAGTTTTCAAATTTGAGGAAATGAGGATAGGTAATTTGTCTTTGCTGGGTAGAGTGGTGTCCGCCCCTAATCCCAGCAAGTCAGGAGGCTGAGGCAGGTGGATCACAAATTTGAAACCAGTCTCAAAAACATCAAGACCCTGTCTCAATTTTAAAGCAATAAATTAAAAAAAAAAATGGGGCTGGGGATATAGTTCAGTGTAGAGTTCAATCCCCAGTATCTGCCTCTCACTGTCAACGCAGCAGGGCTTCCCTGTCATCCCCCCACTTGCCTAATTGGCCAAGTAGGCCGTCAGACTCCCCAGACCCCTCCATCACACATCTGCTAAGGAACCACAGAGTACTTAGCACTGAGAAATTGGGGACCTCTAGACAATTCCAACCACTCACTCTTTTACAAAGATTAGGAAACCAAACTCCAGAAAGACAGGTTGAGAACACTAGCCAATCAAGTCCAATCATTTTAGGTCTCTTTATAAATGTTCATTCTGTAGAACCCAATGTAAGCGGTTTGAATTCATGTTCTGCTTCCTGACACACTATAATTTGGAGCACTTTCCTTCTCTGGAAAAGACACATCTAGAAGACACATTTAACAAAAAGCACCCAAGATGTTGCCCTTACATTTTGAGGTGTGTGAGGGAGGAATGAATTTTGAAATATTTAGAGGTGTATATTTATTCATTTATTTGAGGGGGAGGCCTTTGCCAATTGAAACAGCTGGTGTTAAGCCCAGGGATTAGTTCAGGTAGAGGCGGATGGGAGTAGTGAATGATGTTAAATCTCAAAGAATGGACCATTAGGAGGTTCAGGGAAGGGACCACATTAAGAGGTGCAGCTGGATTTTGAACATGCTAGAGGAAATCAGAGAACCCTCTTCCTTCTTGGTAATGGTTAGTATTGTAGTTTGTCATTTGGAATGAGAATGCTAAAGAATCACATTTAGCAAACTGAAAATCCAGAATTTGAGAGGAATGTAGGATTTGGGAGTTAAAATTTCTAGAAATAGAGAAACTTTGAGGGGAGGCTAGAGCATTTACAATTTGGATTATTCAGAACTCCCTGGTACCTGCTCTCCATGACAAACTAGATAGGTTGCAGTTTCATCCAGCTCAGTAACCTCAGTGGAAAAACCAGGGCCACTGTAAGATGTCTCTGTGAAAGTATTGTTCTTGACAAGTGGCCTAGTTTTCTCACCTTCAGAATTAAGAGTGGACAAATTGAACTTTCAGGTGACTTTCCAATCCAAATTTTTGTTTCCATAAAGCTGTGATGTCATATCTGGCATTTGAAACGACTCACTTTTAGATTAAGAAAAAAGAAGAAAGGAAATGTATTACTCGACAGTCTGGAATTTTGAAGAGGCATTGAGATCTTTTATACTCCTGTTTGGCCTGCAGTGGTAATCATACCGGTTGCCGATTCCTTTTAAAGATAACTATTTGTTTTCTGTGTGTACATAAATAGGTGTAGTTATGTTCAGGCCTATCAAAGTCAGCCTCTGCAAATGGATTCCCCTGCCAGACAGGGCAGGTTTTTCCCACGTGAAAGGTAGTCTAGCTATTACTCATGCTTCCAGCAAATTGGGGTAACAATAGAACCACATAGGCTAAGAAGGAAGTATTCTAGTCTTTTTTTTTTTTTTTTTTACCCAGATGACCCATGGTCAAACCTATTTATACCCTCCCAATATATTTCCTTCATTGGCTGTCTTCTTTTAAATTAAGTTTCAAACCCTTTTCTAATTTACATTCTTCAAGTCTGGGGATAGAGCACTTGTGGAGCATGTATACCCAGCACTTCAAAAATAAGTGAATAAATAAGTAACATTTTTCCTCTAACTGTTCTCACGTGCATTAAAGGTATGTCTAGCATAGTTGTGAGCCAGATGCATCTTGTCCTAATCCTAACAAAGAAGTTAAGAACAAATATCCAGTAACCAGGCATGTTGGCGCGCACCTGTAATCCCAGTGACTCCAGAATCTGGGGCAGGAAGATCATAAGTTTGAGGTCAGTCTAAGCAACTCAGCAAGGCCTTGTCTTAAAAAAAGCAAAAAGGTCTGGGGAAGTATCTTGGTGGTAGAATGCACTTGATTTCAATCTTCAATACCACAAAACAAGAACAAAAACCCCCCTTGGGGTTAAAACGGTGTCACAGTTGGGAATCAGGAAATTCAGAGGCATAAAAGCTCACAGTGGGCTGCAGCCATCCCATGCTGTGCATCTGTGGAACTCTGCACCAGCTGACATGGAAACTCTGTCTACTGGACAGCACTCCCCATCCACCCCTCCTTTGGCCCCTGGAAACTCCATCTACTTTCTGTGTCTATGAACTTGCAGTACTCGAGGTTCTACATAAGCAGAATCATACAGGCTCTGTTCATTTGTGCCTGACTTGTTTCAGTTGGTACGTTGCCTTCAGGGTCATCATGTGGCAGTATGTGTCCGACTATTCATTCCTTTTTAAGGCTTGAATACTATTCATTGGATGGGTAGCATACATTTTTATCACTTCCTTTCCCTCACTCTTAATACACCTTCTTTATTCCAATACTTAAGTACAATCATGGACATTCCTTTGGCTTTCAAGGGCATGAGTGAAATTTGTATGGGTAAATTATGTATATTTCTAACACCAAATTTTAAGTAGAATTCTTTTTTAAATACATGAAACTGTGTCCATGTATTTCTTTACTTACATTTTTACCTTAGTACCAAGCTGGAGCTGGTATCTTTAAGCTCTGGTGCTTTGGCCTTCGGTTCCAGTGTGGTGGCCACACTGGATGGGGCACAGAAGTTGACCTGGGAAGAGAGCCTCCTCAGCAAGATCACTAATGAGCCTGGTCTGGCCCTGCCAGTGCACTCACTCTGTCTGCTTTCTTTCTTGGTTCCATTATATTATCCCCAGGTTTGTGGAAAAGGAGGAACCCAAGCCAGTGATCAGATTTTCTTTCACTCTTGCTAGCTGTCATTTGGTGTTTACAGAGAGGTCTACATGAAGGGCGTAGGCCCTTGGCATCAAGTATGTGAGCGCACGTCTGTAACGAAAGTGCAGGAAGGTGTTCAGAAGACTCATGACGGATCGAGTGTGGTCTCTGTGGCTTCTGGGTACTTGCTCTTTGCAAAAGCATGTTCCAGAACACTGCCTTGGTTCCTCCCAATTTCCTTCATTTTAGAGAGTGCTTTGAGCCTATCGATTATTACTGGGCACATCTCATTTTAAAGGTGAAGGACCTTCCCAGCTGCTGCTGCTGCTTCTCTGCAGAACTTGTCTTCATCCTTTTTCTCCCTTGAGCCCTTTCTTGTGAGTGATCATCAATCTGTGCGTGCATGTGAGTGTGTGTGGGGGGCACACATGTAGGTATGGGTGTGTAAGTGACTTTATCATCACTCTACCAGATATCACCCTGGTGAGAGACTTAGTGACACAGTAGAGTGGAGAAGGTGGTCCTTAGGGTTACAGAACATGACAGGCACGCTGCTGCTCCCTCTTACCTTCCTCTTCTTTTTGAACTGTTTTTATTCTCCATTACAATCTCTGTTTCCTTTAGGAGTTCCTTTGCTTTAGGCTTCTGCTTCCTGAGCAAGAGTGTAAAAAGTAGGGAATGTATTTCTCTCTCCTGCTATCTAAATCCCACACATTTGCAAGATTCAGGTCACTTATTACCAAGTAAACCTTCCTGAATCCTCTTTCTTTCCTCCTGCTGAACTTTCTGCGTTGTGGCATAGACTGGGGGGTAGTTCACCTTTCCTGCCAAGTGGGCAGGCAGAAAGGGCAGATTTCAGCCCTAGGCTGCCAGCTGCTTGGGTCTTTGGTGTATCTTTGAGGGAGAGACCAATGAGAAAAGACAGGAATGATACTGTTTCCATGAGTGAAATGAATGCAAGGATTAGCTCTATGAGTGATCTTTTGCCTCAAAGTATAAAGAGTAAATGAAAAAGAATTCTAGAAAACTTTTCATGCCATTGAATCAGTCAGGAGAAACCATTTTCTTCTGAAGGTGACTGCTGAAACCTAATTTTACTTTATTTCATCTAATTTAAAATTAGGAAGAAAGCATTGAAAATGTCATTAATTACATGAGTTAGCTTTCTAAAGTAAAATCTTAGAACCTTTGTGGTTGTTGGCACACTTGCAGAAATACCCATTTTTTGGCACAATGTGCATTTATCAGTTTAAAAATCAGGGTTTTAAAAAATTGTATATTTTCAAATTGTATATAATTATAAAGCACTGTTTATTGTGTATATATGTATATTCCATATCTACAAGTTCTTATATCACATGTAATTAAATAGTGAAACAAATTATAAAAAAAAAGTTGAAATAGAGAAAAGGACAATCTAGTAGCTGTTCTCCTTATCAAGGATTTGGAATATTGATTTATTGCATTTACATTTAAAAATTAACTGCTGGGTATGGTGGTGCACACCTCTAATCCCAACAACTCAGGAGGATAAGACAGGAGTATCATAAATTCAGAGCCAGCCTCAGAAACTTAGCAAGGCACTGAGCTATTTAGCGATACCCTGTTTCATAATAAAAAATAGGGCTGAGGATGTGGCTTAGTGGTTAAGCACCCCTGGGCTCTATCACTGGTACCAAAAAACAAACAAAAAAACCTTATTAACCATCTTTATAACTCTTTCTTTTACCACTACCTTTAAAGCTGTAAAAAATTCTTATTTTAATTGAATTTATAAATGCATATTCTGTCAAAGAAAAAAAAAGAAAAAAATAACAAAAATGGGTATTTCTTCAAGAGTGCCAGGAACTACAAAGGGTCTACAATTTTACTTTACTTGAAAGCTATCAAGTCTGCCATAATTTTTATATATCCTGCAGAAGAGACAAGACTCGGGGGCCAGAGAAGAAGGACAGTTTGTTACAATAATAGCAGTAGTAAAGAACTGGTATTTTTCATGTAGGTTTCTCAAGACCTGATATCCGTGGGGCAATGTAGAGGGCCAGGTAATGTGCACATAAAGTAAGTTACATATGGGGAAGGAACCCTGAGCTAAGGGAATCTAAATCTTTTAGAGTAGGCAGTATGCCTGCTCTACTTTCCTATAGGCATCATTGCCTGCCTGCCGCCCTCCCCTTCTCTCTCTCTCTCTCTCTCTCAGCTTTTTTAGTGTTTCTGTGGATCAAACCTAGGGCATCATGCATGCTAGGGCAAAGGCTCCACCCCTAGACAGTTTCAGCCCCACATTCTGAGCAAAAACCATTTGTAACGTAGAAATCTAAATAACCAGCCCAGCTATCAATCAAAGATGGTATAGAAAAAAGGGATTTGTATAAAAAGTCATAAGAAACCTTTCTCAGCAGATTATTGCAAGAACTGTGCCACCAGAAGGAAAGGCCTACCAATAACTGAGATATCAATAAGAATAACAGAATCATCATTTTGGAATGCTTAATATCTCTAGGAACTCCACCAAGTGATTTACTTATATTGGCATAAGGAATCTCCATGAGAATGCTGCACAGAAAATGTTATCTTCCAGATAGGGAAACTGAGGCATAAAAAGGTTGTATAATTTTCCCAAGGTAATGTAGCTAAGTGAGCCAAAGACTTAGGATTCAAGCCCACATAATCTGACTCCCAAATTTGTGCCTAGCAGGAAAGAATCTCGGAGAAGCTAAGCAGTTTCCTGCAGTGAATGGCAGATGGCTGTCAGGCATCAGAGATAATCCTCCAAACAGAGCAAGCCTGTGAGTAGGGCTGAGGCCAGCTACCCTGAGATGAAGTAAGGCTGTGGAGTTGCCACTTTTCAGAAGGAGGAACTCAATACTGAGCAGCAAGGGCTCCGCCTTCAGTCTCATCTGCTTCCTGCTCCTTCTCTTGGCCTGTCAGGTGAAATTGGGACTCCCTCCCTGGAGTCACCATCCTAAGACTGCTTGGCTTTAGCATCAAACACAGTAGCTGGTATTTTGCTCCTTTCACAGAAGCCTCTGGTTCACAGAACAATAGTCCTTGGAGTGTGGATGAAATAGAACCCAGGATATTCACTGGGACTAGCGGTCAACTGAACAAACTTAAACCGTTCTTCCTGTTGCAGAAGGGCAATAGGGTGTGGACCGTGTTTGGCCGCCAGCTCTTTGTGCATGCCCATCCAGGTGCGCAGGCGTGTGTATGTGCAATTGTAGTTTTTTATGAAAGAATATTTCCACTGCTTTCAGAAATGGTACAGTAGGTAGAATTTTGATAAATTAATTTATAATAAGATGTATTTTTTTTTATAAAAAAGAGAGAGGGACAGTGAGAGAGAAAGAATCAGTTTTATTCAGTTTTTCACGTGGCTTTTGTTGCTTGGACACTTCGTTGTGTACATGGTGCTGGGGCTCGAACCCACGTACTTGCACATGCCAGGCAAGCGCCATAACTACTGAGCCATGGCTCCAGCCCAGATATATTCTTTTCTTATTGTGTTTTGTCTTTCCTTTTATTATTAAAAAGGGAATTAAGGAAAGTATACCCTGAGCTATATGTAGCTCATTTCCTTAAACCTTTTTTCATTTTCATTTTTTTCTCTACATAGCCATCTTTCTCTAAATTAACTTGCACTGGTTAAGTATATGGTAAGTATATGGTATTGAGATGAATGAGTTTTTTAAATCTGGTTCATTTTTGAAATACGTGAGTGGATGCTAGTCATATCTAGCAGATTTTGGTTTTGAAATGCCACTATAGCTTTTCTATTCTACATGGTAGGTCATCTCATGTTTTTTTTTGCTTATTTCAACCCGAAATCTTGATCTGATAATCAGTGGTTTGGGAACTTTTTGTGCATGTGCCTCCTCATGTATTTGTCACTGTGAAAATAGTTCCACACTGGGTTGTGCCCTTTACCCCTACTTTTTTTCCCCCTATCTGAATCTTACCACAGTGAGCTGTTGTAGACAAGAGTATTTGATGGTGGAATAAAATTAAAAGGAAGCCTTTATCTTGCAGCAGCAAAGTAACCCCCAAAGCACATGGCCATGGCTAGTTTTATGGTGCTAGGCATTCTACCCCTTTCCACATCCATCTTTTCCATTGCTCTGTGTTCCTAATCTAGTTTTATTGAATTTTTCTTTTTTCTTTCTTTCTGTTCCTGGGGATGGAAACCAGGACCTTGAACATAGTTTTATTGAATTTAGATTGATAGTGTTTACATTATTAAGAACCTGGTGTTCTTCAGAGCTAAACCATGGGGTACAATATAATTGCTTTTTCCATCATTGCATTGCTGTTTTCCTTTGGAGTCCAAAATTATCTCCAAATTATCTTTGCAATCTAAAGTTATTGCTTTGTTTTCAAGGTAGTTATTACAAATCTAACCCCAAAAGTCTGTTTGTTGTTTAAATCAGTTTTCAATATGTTAATTTCCATCAATTATACTACTGGTTTCATTTTCTTGAAGATGTCACTCCCAGGTCCTCTGGACCTACTCAAGTCTGCTGTGGTTCTCCTCAGCTTCCTATATGTTCAGCCTAGAATGTTCCTTCCCTGTAGTCCTGAGGGTGCCTTTTTTCTTTCTTGGGACATTAAAGTCCTTTTTTTTTTTTTTTTGGTTCTTACTAATGACTCCCATTCTTGGTTAATGCTTTATTTAGGGGGAGTTTATTGTTGTTGGTAATGGGGAATTGTTTTCTTTTGTTTTTAGTGCTGGTGATCTTACTTGGAATCTTAAACATAATAGGCAAACACTCTACCACTGAGCTCCACCTTCCCCATTCCAATATTTGAGTTTTGATGGGGCTAGTTCTCTAGTAGCTTGCTGAGAAAGGGTGCATAAAGACAAACATTTAGAGACTTTGCCAGCAAATGTTTTTATTTTACACTTACTTTGATAGTTCATCTGATTATAAGAATTCTCAGCTGGAATTTGGTTTCCACGAACCCTTTGCTCTGTGTCTTTTCGTTTCTGTAGTTGGATTTTGCTAACTGTGAAGACATTCTGCCTCTGAGTCCATTGTGTGTGGCTTGGTTTTACCCACTCTTGGAAACCCTTGTGATAGTCTTTTTCCTAGTGTTCTGACATTTCACCACTCATTAACCAATGCGTCTTGGTGTGGGTCTGATTTTATCTGTTGTGCTAGGATTTCAGGGTATTTTGAAATCTGAAAACCATTCCTTCATTTTTGGGAAGTTGTTTTGATTTATTCAATTGATGATTCCCACCCTGCTTGCCCCTTTTTTTTTTTTTTTTTTTAAGGCACTGGGCATGGAACGCAAGTAACCACTACCACTAAGCTACATCCCCAGCCCTTTTATGTTTGTTTTTTTGTTTTTTGGGGTTTTTTTGGATACAGGTCTCATTAAATGGCCCAAGCTGAGGTCAAAAACTTGCAGTACTCCTGCCTCAGCCTTCTGAGTGACTAGGATTTTGGGAATGTTCCACTACCCCCAGCTATCTGTTTATTTTTATTGAAAGCAATAGTTTATCTCCCTGAGCATATTATGGGTAGATTTCTTCTCCCCTAAGAGCCCATTTCCTTTGAACATTTAAGGAGCTCCCAGTGTAAACAACACAGTTATTTTTAATGTTGGTGTAGTTGGATTCCCCAGTAAAAAGCCTCCTTTCTTGGCTTGACAAATTTCTGAGAACTGAGAGGGCAGACAAGCTGGAAATGGGGAGGGCGATCTCATTCATTGTGCCTGGGCCCTTATTTGCTGGATGGGAACCCTGCCTTCCCTGATGCCTGGTATGCCTCAACCTGGGGACCTCTGCCAGCTTGAGGTGGACCCACCTGCTCTGGAAACAGCTGCCAAGCCCCCTCCAGAGCTGCAGTGTTCCTGAGCTTTGGAAGACCCTGTGGTGTAATCATTGCTGGTTCCCAGGCACGCTGGGATTCCTGAGTCTACCTAACCAGTGATTTCTCACCTTCTACTTTGCCAGCTTTATTTGCTGCCTCCTTTCTCCCCAAGGTCATTGTCTACCCTCACATTCCACTCAGATGCACCTTCACCAGGCTTTGTTCTGGAACACTTCCAGCAACTCTGTGGTCGTCTGGGGGCACTTGTTATTTTCCTTATTATCCCTTGACCTGCTCTCCTTGGAAGTATAAAAGAACAGAGTCTGTTTTCAGTATTTTTACAACTTAGTAGGATTACACTTCCTGGTTCCAGTTTTTAAAACTCACATATAAAGGGCTTTCAGGTGCTGACTTTCCTTCTCATGGAGGAATTAATTTGTTCCATTCCTTCCTAGGTTGTGTTTTCTACTTAAACTAAGAATTTTTTTGGAGACTAAAGGTGTGTTAAAATACTACAGTATGTGCACAGTTTCGCTTCTCTTCAAACTTCTTTTTCATCCTGGAATCCCTTCTGTATGAAGTTGTGTTTTCCCATCTCTTAGCCGGCTTTTACTTGGGCAAATGTTCTAGATGTTACAGTTAAGATGGTTAATTACAATTTCTTTTAATGATTTGCCTTCTGGGTTTACCATGGTGATAAAAGCATTTCATTAGTTTATGTAAGTCCTTTAAATCAAATGGAAAAGAAAATTGTTGCAAAGAAAATAACTTTTGTACTGTTATATATTAATTTGTGTACATTGCCTTAATTCCACTTTTTATTTCTTCATATGGATTTGAGTTACCTTCTAGCATCCTTTTGTTTCAGCCCAAAGGTTTCCATTTAGTACTGTCTGTAGGGTATTTTCTGTTGGCAAATTGCCTTAGTTTTTATCAATCTAGAAGTACCTTAATTTCTTATTTTTTGGAATGATTTTTACTGATTATCGAATTTACAGTTGACTATCTTTTTTCTTTCTGCTCATTGAATCCACCAACTTCTGGTTCTCATGTTTTGTGTCTGAAGTTGTTAGTGGTTTTGGGGAACCACTGAATAATCATTTTACTTTTACCACTTTCAAGATTCTTTGTCTTTCAACAGTTTGATTATGAAGTGTGTAGGAGAGGATGTTTCTGAGTTTATACTCTTTGGGGGCTCATTAAACTAGGATACGCAGTTTGATTTATTTTTTTATTTTTTGCAGTACTGGGGACCGAACTGTTGTTTTTTAAGTTTGTTTTTTTTTTTTGAGACAGGATCTAGATAAGTTGCCCAGGTTGGTCTCAAACTTTTGATTCTCCTATCTCAATCTCTGAATTGCTGGGATTACAGGTGAGTACCACCACATCCAGCTGCAAATTAGTTTTTATTTCAATTTTAGTACACTAGTTTTTCAGCAGTTTTAAATTTACTGAAAATGTTAACAGAAAGTACAGAGTTCTCATTTACCACCCACTGTTTATTATTAACATCTTGCATAAGTATATGTTTGTTACAGTAGAATCTACATTTATACTCATGTATGTATTTGTATATACACTCACACATACAAACTTTTTGCAGTGCTAGGGATTGAATCCAGAATGTCTTATAAACTGGACAAGCATTCTACCACTGAGTTGCACCCCCAGCCTCCTTTATGCGTCATTATTAATTTGTGTGTATGTCTGGTAAGGGTATCAAATCATGGCCTTGCACTTGCTAGTGCTCTACCACTGAGCTCCATCCCCAACCCCATTCACTTAATTATTATTGATAATTCTCATTGAGAATTCACTCTGTGTTATGTATTCTGTGGGTTTTAACAAATGTGTCACGTGATTTAACCAACATTACAGGATCCTACAGAATAGTTTCACTGCCCTTCAACATTCCCCGTGCCCTGCCTATTCATCACTTCCTCCTTTGCCTCCAACGCTCTAACAGATACTGATCTTGTTAGTGTCTCTGTAGTTTTGCATTTTCCAGAATGTCATGTGGTTGGAAGCATAGAGTGTGTGATCTTTCCAGACTAGCTTCTTTCACTTAGCGATATGCAGTCGAGTTTCTCATGGCTGAGCAGCACATTTCCTTTATCTTTGAATAATCCATTGTGTGTTTGTACCCCGATTTATTTATCCATTGTCATGCTAAAGGCAACATCCTAGTTGCTTCAAAATTTTGGTATGAATAAAGTTGCTGTAAACATTCATATGCAGATTTGTGTGTGGACAGCCATGTGTAAATCATTTCGGTTAAGTACCAGGAATACATGATTGCTAGGTTGGATGGTTAGTCTAATCTTAGCTTTGTAAGAAACTGCCAAACTTGTCTCTACCATTTTGCATACGAGGCCTTCTTTAAGCTATTCAGATGTACAGATGGACATTTTTAAAGTCAAATCTGGAAAGTTTTCAGTCATTCTTCAGATATTCTTTCTGCCTTTCTTCCCTCTTCTCTCTCTCCTTTCCTTCCAGGACTCTCATTGCCTATTTGTTAATATGCTTCATGGTGCCTCATAGGTCTCTGAAGTGTTGTTTCCGTTTCTTAATCTTTATTTTCTACTTCTTCCCCAGATTGTGTTGACTCTCAATTGGCCTACCTTTAATTTCACTGAATGTTTCTTCTGTCGCTTCAAATTTGCTGTCGGACCTCTCCAGTCATTTTTTTTAGTTCAGTTAGCAATTCCAGACGTCTGTTGGATCTAATTTGTTAAATTCTCTTTACTGAACTTCTCAAATGGTTAGATATCATTCTGAGTCTCTGTTAAATCCTGCGCCTGGGCTTTCTTAGGGGATAATTCTTTGACTATTTTTTCCCCTATGTGTGGGTTGAATTTTTGTGTTTTTTGCATGCCTTGTAATATTCTTGGTGAAACTGGACGTTTTATACTGTGTCAGCTCTGGAAATCAGACCTTCACCCCTGCCCTGCCCAGTTATTGTTGCTATTTGTTTAGTAGCTTTCTTGGATTGATTTTCTGAAGTCTATATGTGTAGTGTGAGGCCACTCCAAGGCTCTGCTGTTAGCTTCATGGTCTTCTAAAGACTGGGCAGGAACCACTTAACGGGCAAATTGTTGGTTAGTGTTTTTGTGAATCTGAAGTCTACATTTGTAGTGTAAGGCCTCTGCTATTAGCTTCATGGTTTGCTGAAGATTGTGCAGGGATTGCTTAGGGGCATATTGTTGGTTACTGTTTTGCTGTTTTAGTGGTGGAAATCCTTAAGTATTTTACCAGAATTGTTTGCTTTCTAATAGAGGTGATGTTCAAGATCATTGGAAGAAAATGAGATGAGCAGTTTTTTCATCTGCAGGACTGTTATTATGCCAGTGAGCATAGGGATTTTGCTCAATTGTTGGATTTTTCCAATCATTTTGGACAATAACTGTTCCTTGTTACACATTTTGGGAAATGATACTAGAGCTTCCTTTCAAAAAGCTCAACCTATAACTAGGGATATAGTTTAGTGATAGAAAGGCTGCACGGGCCCCAGGTTGAATCCCCAGCACTGGAAAAAAAAAAATCTAAATGCTAAATGTCAGGATGTTTTCACACCTTTACGAATCCATAAATGTAGTATTAGAAAAACAAGGTTATAGAAAAGAAAATTTGTAAAAGACAAATATGCCGTGATTTTGAGGAGAAAAAAATTACATATATGCAATTAGTTGACCAACATGCTTTCTGAGTGTGTGTATACTACAAGTACACATAGAGCCATATCCCTTTACACATAACCCTTTTTTGTTTCACAGATTTTTTTAAAAAGAAGCCTCATGTGACATATCACCATTGCTGGATGCCTGATACACTACCTGGCGGCATGAGAGGTACTCTGAAGGGGTGCAGGATGTTACCAGGAATCAGAACACTAAATGACCCACGCTTCCCTTAGTTCTCAATGGTAAATGGTAAAAAGTCTGAATATTTTTCTTAATATCATTCTATACTGATGGTCAACCATTTTCATTTGTATTATTGATATTTACAATTCTAAATGAAATATTTAAAAGCGTCAGTGTTAACTCTGGTGTTAAAAACTTATTTCAAATCTCTTTGAATCTGGTATGGTCACAACTAATGGTATTCTTTTTCAGAATAGCACCTATTAGTTTATAGAACCAATTGCCAAGTTATAAAATTGTTTTAAAAATGAAATAAAATTTGAATATTTGTAAGAATTTTATATAGTAAAAGTTGGTTTGGCCCCTGTAATTTATAGACAAAAGATCTGTCATAAATTACAATTTATATATAGCTGTTGATTTTCTAAGGGCTTAATTATTATAATTGATTATAACCAATGTAAGAAATTCAAGTTTCTATCTTCCTGTAGTGCCTGACATGAAACTGAGCTTAAATATGGGGTCACATTAGGCCCATATCTGGCCTAATTTCAGCTGAGCCCTTTTAGTCTAGTTTGAAAACTTAGTTGACTTGTGCTCCTTCAAAGACCCTTATTCATAAACATTTCTGAATTTCTTTCTAAGTGTGCTTGCTATACAATGTTGGCAAAAGTAAAATGGGTATCTGATCTCTTCAGAACTTCATGGCTACTGACGCCAGGTGATGGACTCAAGTAGATGCCAGGAAGAACTGAACTTAGCAACCATTTCAAGAAGAGGGTATGCAATTCTTAGAATTGGCCTAGTTTCAAAAACTCACCAAGTATGGGCAGTTCAACAGTTAGATCTTCCACTGTGCTTTTGCACTTCAGTGTACCTGAGAAGTCAAGTGTTTATTGTAGGATATTTTAGAACATCCTTTTATTAGGCTTGAGTGGTGGTGGTTGGTTTTTTCTCCTCCAACCTGGGGCTTTAATACAGTAGACTTGGTTTCCTGTAAAACTACTTCTTTTCCTCTGCTTAACCCACTTTTGTTTCAGTTTTCAACAAAACAATGTTATGGCCTCATAACAAAGAGCAGTTCTTGAGTTCTATATTTATATATCATTTCTATTTTTCTTTTAGTGATGTTGGACCCTTTCAACATGCCTTTGTACTTCTGATAAATCCTGAGGGCCATCTGTATACCTGATAAATGCAAATTGGCAACTCTTAAGGCTACAACAGACAGAAAGTCATTGGTGCCAGAAGCTTAGAAGGTCACCCTAGAGGAAAATCTGACCGTTGTTTGAAATGCTGAGAAATTTGTTCCGGAGGAGACTCTTTTCTTATCCCACTAAATACTACTTCATGTTTCTTGCTTTTTCCCTCATTACTTTCTCTGTTGTAAGGATTCATCAGAAACCTGAATTTCTAAGTGTCAGACACCTGGAGCTTGTTGGAGAGAATCCTAGTAGTAATATTAATTGCAGCAAAATTTTACAGGGTGATGCAGATGAAATTGAGAAGTCAAAGCTTGAGATGCTAATGGTGAAATTTAGAAAGCGCCATCAGTGGACACCACATGACTATATAAACATGACCAGTGACTGCCCTTCATTCATCAAAATGCGTAAATATATCCTAGAACCTCTCAGTAAAGAAGAGGAGAGCTTCCCAATTGCATATTCCATAGTAGCTCATCACAAAATTGAAATGCTTGACAGGCTCCTGAGGGCCATCTATATGCCTCAGAATTTCTATTGCATTCATGTGGACAAAAAATCAGACACCTCGTTTATAGCAGCAGTGATGGGCATCGCATCCTGTTTCAGCAACGTCTTTGTGGCCAGTCAGTTGGAGAGTGTGATTTACGCATCCTGGAGTCGGGTTCAGGCCGACCTCAACTGCATGAAGGACCTCTTCAGAGTGAGTGCCAGTTGGAAGTACTTGATCAATCTTTGTGGGATGGATTTTCCTATTAAAACCAACCTGGAAATTGTCAGGAAGCTCAAGTCATTCAAGGGTGAAAACAACCTGGAAACAGAGAAGATGCCACCTAATAAAGAAGAACGGTGGAAAAAGCATTATGTGATTGTTAATGGAAAGCTAACAAACACGGGGACTGTCAAAACACATCCTCCACTCAAAACACCTCTTTTTTCAGGCAGTGCCTATTTTGTGGTCAGTAGGGCGTACGTGGAGTACGTGCTACAGAATGGAAATATCCAAAAGTTTATGGAGTGGGCGCAAGACACGTATAGCCCGGATGAGTATCTCTGGGCCACTATCCAGAGGATCCCTGAGGTCCCAGGGTCACTTCCCTTAAGCCACAAGTATGACTTGTCTGACATGCAATCGGTTGCCAGGTTTGTCAAGTGGCAGTACTATGAAGGTGATGTGGACAAGGGCGCTCCCTACCCACCCTGCGACGGAGTCCACGTGCGCTCAGTGTGCGTCTTCGGAGCTGGTGACTTGAACTGGATGCTGCATAAACACCACTTCTTTGCCAATAAGTTTGATGTGGACGTCGACTTCTTTGCCATCCAGTGTTTGGATGAGCATCTGAGGCATAAAGCCCTGGAGACGTTAGAACACTGACCACCGTAGGAAAATTTTAGGAATGATAAGAAAGATGACACAAAATGTAGCTGCTTTGTCAATAGGAAAAATTGAATGGGGTCCTTTTTGGGGTGAGGAGGCTTAAGTATTATTTAGAGTCAACATGAAGGGGCTGTTACAGTGATGAGGGGGCAGTTAAAGTGGCAGGGGGGCCAGGGAGATGGCGATAAGACATTGTGGAGAGAACGGGGCAGGATGGGGCTGGGAAAGAGGCCAGTGCAGGAATCAGCCTCAGGGATTGTTAAAGAGCTCAGGGACTTAAAGTGAACAGATTTGACTTGTGCCAAAATTATTTTGAGAATTTTAAATATGACAATTTTCCTGATATTAATAAATTTTAATCAACAATCATAAGTATGCAGATTTACCTCAGATATTATATTTGTTGGAATAAAAATTTGATTTTACTCTAAATGATCCTTGCAAATAGTTTTACTTTCTGCTCTAAATTTGTGCTACGTGGTGTGACTGTATGCTATCTTAAAATAGGTTTGATTTAACATTAATATTTCTGTCTTATTTTTGTTTATAACAGTGCACACATTTTCCAAAGCAAAAGAATGATAGTTGATTGCTACCAATGATCTATGTTATTAGGTTCTTCAAGGTATCAACAGGGTACCGTGGCCTGCACTTGTCATCCTAGCTACTCAGGAGGCTAAGGCAGGAGGATTACTTGAGCCCAGGAATTTGGGACCAGCCTGGGCAACATGGTGAGACTCTGTCAAGGGAGGAAATTCAAGTACCTTTTTCTGCTATAGTTTCTACAAAGAGTAACACTTAATTTTTCCCAATATTTCCCTTTGTATTCTTCCCTTCTGATTTTCCTGCACACTCTATCACTGTGTTACACTTTTAGAGCCCTGTATTGCTCTCTTGGTTCTCTGATGTGATCTGATGGCCAGTGATAACTGCTGAGAACTTAGAAAGGATAAAGCAGGTCTGGGATGGATGATGGAGATAGAATCCATGCTTTTTCTCAGGCCCATGATCAGTTTTTCAAATCTTAGCAATTTCCACTGTTCCCAGAAATTCAGACATTTTTTGCTCATTGGCTCCACTTGTATCCAGCTCTCCGAGGTGGTTGTATCCTACTGTCATATGTGCTCTGAAAGCACCTGACCCTGGCCTTTGTCTTTGTGTCATCTTTTTTTTTGGTTGCTCCTTAGCCCAGTGGGGTTGTAAGTGTCCTGCTCTCAGACCTCAGGCAGGAGGTATGCTACTGTTCCACAGGCCTGTTGGAAGGCCGGGAGGGACTTCATGTTTCAGACAGATTATTTCTCTGTTGGTATTATTTACAGCATATGACTTTTGCTCTCCCATTCTCACCAAAATGGTGCTTTTGGAGTTATTACAGATGATCTGGGGTTACTACAGTGCTGATTCCCATCTTATAATAAATGAAGATTGAAAAATAAAAAAGAGTTCTTACTCTTTTGCTAAGTTGATATTGTTCAGCCAAAGATTTAATAGGAATTGTGAAGGCCTATCGTGTAGCATTAGACATTAAACAAGAATCAAAGCCATGTACTTGCTGGCCACAGTGGCATCTGCCTGTAATCCCAGCAACTCAGGAGGCTGAGGCAGGAAGATCACAAATTTGAGGCCAGCTCCTACAACTTAGTAAGACTCTGTCTCAAAAACTAAAAGGGCCGGAGATGTAGCTAAGTGGTAAAGCACCCTTGGTTTTGATCCCTAGTCCTGGAAGTGGGGGTGGGGGCACATACTTGATTTTTAAAGCCTAGCCAATTTAAACAGCTCCTAAGAAATTTATAATATCAATTTTTTAAGGCATTCAACTGAAAAAATATGTTTTTATTCCTCAAGGTTAGAAACATTTTCATTTTATTGAGGTATGTTTTTTAAACATTTATCATCATTTGTGAAGGTAGGAGTTGATGGATAAACTGCATTTTGTGTGATTAGCACAGCAACCAGTGGATGACCAAGACAAATGTATTTGCTTCAAAACTCAAAAGATGATGACGAAGGTGTATTTCAATCAGCTATTTCGCCACTGTGACCAAAAGACCTGATAAGAACAACTAGAGGAGGAAAGTTTATTTTGGGACTCACAGTTTCAGAGGTGTCAGTCCATAGATGGCCAACTCCATTGCTCAGGACCTGCAGTGAGGCAGGACGTCAAGGCGGAAGAGTGAGATGGAGGAAAGCAGCTGGGAACAGAAAGAGCTCCCCTCACCACAGACAAAATATATACCCTACATGCACATCGTCAATTGCTCTCCTCCAGCCACCCCCACCTCCCTCTGTCACCACCTAGTTAATCCCTATCAGAGGATTCGTGCACGGATGAGGTTAAGGTTCTCAGAACCCCATCATTTCACTTCCAAGCTTTCTTGCATTGTCTCACACATGAGCTTTTGGGGGACACCTTATTATCAAAACCATAGCAAGGTGTTACATACATTGTACTTCCTCTATATTCTCCTAAGCCAGTTTTTTCTTTTAATGCATGACTACTAATATTTCTCCCAAGCTTCTTTTACTAGAAAGATTTTTACCTATAATTAGGGCTTTTTTTAACCCCAAAACCAGTGATGTTTGATGATATATACTTCATGTATATGACTTACAGCAATTTTTCTTTTTTTATTTTGAAAATTTGCCGATCTTTAGGAAAGCTAAAACAACAGTGCAGAGAATGCACCCGTGTAGCCCTCACCTGGACTCACTGTTACCAGCATGCACCCCATTTGCTTTAAGTTATATGCATTTTTTTAATTTAGCAAAACTGGAAATTTAAAATATTTCCAAATAACAAACAGTAATCTATCTCAAAACTGTTATTGTAGTTTGGCTGCAATTGATTTCCATTTAAATTGACAGAGTTTTATGGATTTTTTTTTTTTTTAAGAAAGAGTGATGAAGAGTGAGAATCAATTCCATTCAGACTTTGATCTGTTTTTTTGTTTCTCCAACACACAGCTATGTATGCGGTGCTGGGGTTCAAACTCGGGTTCTTGCACATGCCAGGCCAGTGCTCCACTGCTAAGCCACCACTCCAGCCCCATTTAGGGATTTTTTTTTTTAACCATTGATATAAAACAGGATTTTTAGAGTCCCCTTCCCCATGCCCTACATTAAAACTGTGAACCCACCATCTTCTATGTAGCTGTGATACCTCATCTTTCTAGAAAGCACTTCATAAAATGTATCTGATACTACTGTACCCCTTATGCCTGTTTCAGAGATTATACAGGATTCTTTCACTGGGACCCAAAGTGCCTGAGCTCTAAACTTTTCAGAATAAATAAAATGAAATTCATACTACTGGGACAAGCAATTTGAAGAATCAAAAAGAGGGTTTGGAAATGAAGCCAGAGATAGATTCAGGAGGCACAAAACTCAAGTTTTTTTTTTTTTGGTTTTTTGTTTTTTCAGAGAGACATAGAAATTCTGAAATTATTTGATAAGTCTTAGTCACTAAACACTAATTTTTTTTGTTTGTTTGAGAGAGAGAAAGAGGGAATCAATTTTATTTAGTTTTTCATGTGGCTTTCATTGTTCTGACACTTAGTTGTGTACATGGTGCTGGGGTTCAAACCTGGGACCTCACGCATACCAGGCAAGCACCATAACCACTGAGCCACTGCTCTAGCCCCAAACACTGATTTTTTTATACTATCACTTAAGGTCTTTTTCAGAGAAATTTTAGAAATCACATTCACAAGTGAAATTAGAAGTCCTTACCCAGAAGTGCTTTACCACTTGGCTATACCTCCAGCCCTTTTATTTTTATTTTGAGACAGAGTCTTACTAAGCTATGGGGGCTGGCCTCAAATTTGTGATCCTCCTCCCTGAACCTCTGGAATTACGGGAATATGCCACCAGTCCTTACAGCTGCTTAGTCTTGAAGATGTGGGGGCATCATTGTTTATGTCATTCATCAATTACAAGTCACTTAAGTGAAATAACTAAGTAGTTTTTCTCTTGTACTGATTTGGGTAGGAAGAGTCCATATTTTATTTAATTTCATGTAGGGTCAATTGAACTGGACTTTTTCAGTTGCTTAGAAACATAATTGTTTCTTATTATGTTAAATATAAAATAAATGCAGTGCTAGTTCATGGTAAAGGTAGTGACCATCAATTGCACTCTGAAATGAGGATGTGACTGTATGCAGTCAGAATCAATCACATCACCACTAAAATCAGGCATTCAGAAATCAGTGCCTTGTCTGCATAAATTATTTCTTTGTCCTTAGCTACCTGCAGTCAAAGATTTAAACTTTAGTGCTTAGCAGACTGTTTCAAGGCCTTATACTCTGGGTAGCCTTATAAGATGCCCAATTGCATATCTTAGATGGAAAGAACTAGGTTCAGCAGTAGCCAGAAATTTGTAATCAATTCTATGGGCTCCCATCAATCTGTCTTCAAGACCCCAGCATGCATAGATTGCTAGCAATTTTGCCTCTAGCTTGGAATGTATGTATAGAATTTCATTTTCTTATATCAGATCAATGTTAATTTAATTGCTTGGTCGATGGGATGGTTTGGCTCTGAGCTGTATGCCAGTGTGAAACAGATGTTTGCCTTCAGCAGGAGGACTCAAAAACACTCCTTCTTCTGGAGCATCCATCTGAACATTCCATTGTGGGAGTAACTAGGATGAGCAATATCGGTGCAGGAAGATCTTGTTTAACTAGAAACTTTTGTGCATTTCATATGAAAGCTCAATGACCTTTAAGATTAGCTGAGAAACAGAAACCAATGTTTTGTTTTGTTTAAAATAAAAACAATGCTTAAAAGATTCTGCAGAGGCTGGGCACTGTGGTGCACACTTGTAATACCAATGATTTGGGAGGCTGAGGCAGTAGGATTGCAAGTTCAAAGTCAGCCTCCGAAATTTAGGCCCTATGCAACTTAGCGAGACCCTGCCTCAAAATAAAAATAAAGGGGCTGGAGCGGTGGCTCGGCGGTTTCGGCGCTTGCCTGGCAAGAACGAGGACCTGGATTTAAACCCCAGCACCACGTGCACAACTGAGTGTTGGAGCAACGAAGGCCATGTGAAAAACTAAATAAAGTTGTTTCTCTCTTTCCCTGTCTCTCTCACTGTCCCTCTCTCTTAAAAAAATAAAAATAAAAAAATAAAAACAGGCTGTGGATGTGGCTCAGTGGTTGTGTGCCCCTGGGTTCAATCCCTAGTACCAAAAAGAAAAGGAAAAAAAAAAAAATCCACAGAACATGGACGCTATTAATTGCTGGCTTAACTGTTGCTAGGTGTTTCTTTTTCCTTATTTAGAGAATACATGTTTAGCTTCTGTAATCAAAACCACTTAGATAATACCTTACGTATTTAATACAGTGCTTTATCCTTATACAAATGAGAAAAAAATTAGTTTAAAGTTTCTAGACCAGTATGGCTGTCCATTTCCGTGTAGTTGAACCTGGACACCTTTTCCAAAGTTGACGGCACACCCAGTTTCCAAGAATTCAAATTTCTTGTGTGTGTGTACACCAATGATAGCAGTATATGTTATGTATCTAGCAGCATCAGCTTTCCCAGGTTCTGCAGTCATCTGAACAAACTTGTAGAGACATCCAGGACATTTCAGTTAATAAAAAAAAAAAAAGATAAAAAGCAAAACCCACAAAACAGCAAAGTTCTGTTCTGCTGTGATTTCCCGGATATTTATAATACACTTTCTTTGCCATCAGACATGTTAGCCAACTCTTCCTGGTCAAGTTCACAATCTCCTATTTGACATGATTCGAAGGAAGGAAGCTTTCCTTGCCTCCACTCAAAAAAGCCTGCCCTTTAAAATATGTTCAGTGAAGCCCACTGAGTGAACAACAACTGGCATTTATTACGCATTTAATTACTGTATGTTCTAAGCACTTGACATGTCTTACTTCCTTTCACTCCACAACCACCTTGTGCTAATATTGGCCCAATATACAAAAAAAAAGGGGTGACTCTGTAACAAATGGCATCTTTAAAAAAATGCTTTTTTCTGATTATCTCCGTTCTACCATTTCAATTGCCCTAGATCTCCTTCCTGAAACCCTGCCCTACTTTGACTGTAGTAGCACTTTTTTCCTTTGGTGTTTGTTTGTTTGTTGGCCTTGGGGATTGCACCCCGGGTGCACTTTACCACTGAGCTACAATCCCAGCCCTTAATTTTGACAATGTCTCAAAATTAAAAATGACTGAGGCTGGCCTTGAATTTGAGATCCTCCTGCCTCAGCCTCCCTGGGATTGCAGGCATGTGCCTCTCAGCCCAGCAGGAGGGGCACTTTTGTGGGGGGAGGGGTTACTCATACCTACATGCTTTCCATTGTTAGCCTAGAGGCAAGAACTTGTAGGGGCAAATGCCTACGTTAACACACCTTCAATGTGTTCTTAGTTTATTTGTTGGTTTCAGCTAAAACTTTTAGAAGCATGAACCAGCCAAGATCACCCAGCCATCTGACTCAATCTTTTAGGCATGTAGAGTGAACTTGGCTCACTGTAACACTGAGCTGAGCATGCGCAGAATTGTTCGATCACCATCTTTCCTTTTTGAACCTGTGCTCTATGACCTAGAGCTGAGCATTCTCAGAAATGTGCTGGCCCCTACGTGTGAGTGAATACATATAGGCTCCCCAGATATAATCCCCATGCTCCTTTTCCTCAGGGGGAGTGTGGCTCTGTAATATCCCCAGTGGTCTCCATACTTGCTACAGTAAATCTTTCAACATTCTTTTATCTCCTGGTTATGGGTCTTGTTACCTGAGTTCTAGGATTAAAGCCCTATTCTTAGAAGCCGGGGATCCAGCAAATCAGGTCTGGCCACTCTTCCCTAAACAACAAAGGACAAAGCAATAATGAAAAATAGGAAAGTAAATTTCATCAGTGTAACTATATTGAAAGGACAAGGGGACCTATGTCCTTAGCCCTGTCTTCACAGAGCTCACGAGGACTTTGATGCTTTATAGAAGGGAGAATGAGTGGGTAGGGGATGTGACTCTGTGGTAGGGGTTTGCCTGGCATGCAGGAGGCCCTGGGTTCAATCCCCAGCACCACCAAAAAGAAAATAAAAAGGGAAATGGTGGCAGGGCCAAAGGTTGGAGGATTTGATGGCTGGAGGCTTTGCACAGCTGCCAGAGCAGGTGATCTTGATCAGGGATGGTCTATCCATCCCTACCTCGGGATTGGTCTGGTGGACTTTGTCCATGATAAGGAAGTTGCTGTTGCCTGGGGGATAGTTTTGCCTCATCACAAGATATTTATTGATAGACCTGTTATTGCTGAAATCCAGGGTGACTCAGAGCAAAGGAAACAGATAAACAAGGAGGCAGAGATGCAGGCAAAAATGAAGAGTCTAAATCCTCATGACACCTTTGGGCTTTGCACCCACCAAGATGTTAATCCATTGAGTGCTTACACTGTCACTGATTTCCACCTCCAGCCAGCACTTCTTTTTTGAACAGGAAATGCATTGATAAATTAAAGGGTGGAAACTAAGTAATTCATGGGTTATTGAAACCACCACCAAAGGAGAGTGTGTGGAGACTGGAAGGAAAGCAGAAGCAAGGTGAGCATCAATGTGCGGGCAGAGGAGAGGGTGATGATGAGAAATCCTGAGTAAGAGCAGGAGAGGAGTGGGGAGTCTGAAAACCGTCGGGGAGTGGCCCTGTGTGTCTTAACATCTGAGGAAAGCAATGGCCGACTTAGATGGACGTGTGTTTGCATAAAATATTTACAGATGTCAATCCCCAATTTCCAAAGGCAGTCTCTATTTAAATATAATCTCCCACAGTAGAGGACTGGTACTCTGGAAGTGAACCCTGGGTGGATTTTTGTTAGTCTGAGCCCTGTTGGGCTGGTTTTTGTGTTGCTAAGTGAAATATGCAAACCGATGGTATTTACCAGGGAATGTGAGGGGAGGAGGTACCCGCTGGGAAGACCAGAAAAGACTGCTGGAGGCAGGGAGGTGGGTGGGCCTGCAGCCTATGGAGAAAAGCTTGAGAGGAAAAGGGGAGATTTCCCTGCCACCCAGGTTACTGAGGTAAGGTATAATTGACAACCAAAAAACAAAAATTGTATGCAATTAAAGTGCACAACCTATGCTTTAAAATACATCATAAAATGATTCTACAATCAAACTAATTAACATATCCATCACCTCAAGTAGTTATCTGTGTTGAGAACACTTGAAATCTACTCTTAGCAAATTTCAAGTTCACAATACATTATTAAATCTACTTGTTCTCTGCATTTCTTCTCCAGAACTTATAACTGAAAATCTGTGCCCTTTGACCACACCCCTCATCTCCCCTAGTCCCAAGTAACCAACTTTCAACTCAGTTTCCGAGTCAGACTTCTTTAAATTCCATATATAAACATCAGGCAGTGTTTGCCTTTCTGTGCCACCTTATTTCATTCAGCATAATGTATTCTAGGTTAATGCATGTTGGTACATATGGCAAGCTTGCCATCCTTTTATGGCTGAATCGGATTACACACAACCACCACATTGTAGTTATCCTTTCATTTGTTGGTGAATTCTTTGGTTGACTCCATGTCCTGGCTGTTTTAACTAATGCTGCAATGAACATAGACGTACAGATACTTCTGTGAGTCATTGATTTCAGTTGCTTTGGAGATATACTCACTAGTGGGGAAATTCTGTCCTGTTTCCTTTATGGATATATCAATTTACATTTCCCCAAGGGCGTACAGGGTTCCCTTTTTTTATATTCTCAGCAACACAATTTGATATTAGCCATTCTAGTCCATCTGAGATGATATTGCGATTTTGATTTGCATTTCCTTGATGATTAGTGATATTGAGCACTTTTTCGTATGATCTGTTAGTTATTTGTATATCTTTGATAAAATGTCTATTCAAGTCATTTGCCCATTTTTAAATTAAGTTATTTGGTTGTTTGGGTATTAAGCTAGATGACTTTCTTATGTATTTTGGATCTAAGCACCCTATTGGATATATGGTTTTCAAATATTTTCTCCCATTCCTTAGGTTGTTTTTCATCTTTTTGACTGTTTACTGTGCCATGCAGAAATTTCTTAATTCGATGCAGTCCCATTGGTCTACTTTTTCTCTTGTTGCCCATATTTTGGGGGTCAAATTCTTATTAATTTATAATTTCATGATTATAATTCATAATATGTTTATATTTAATATATTAATATGTAGTACACTCTAATATGTTAATGCGATATTCACTTAAATTATAATGTTAATATAGAAATCATTGCCAAGACAAATATCAAGAAGATTTTCCCCTTGACTTTTGCATTTTTTTTTTTTTTTTTTTTAAAGAGGGACAGTTGGGACTGGAGCAGTGGCTCAGAGGTTATGGCGCTTGTGTGGCATGCACAAGTACATGGGTTCAAACTCCAGCACCCACATACACAACTAAGTGTTGGAACAATGAAAGCCATGTGAAAATCTCAGTAAAAATTGATTCTGTCTCTATCTCTCTCTCTGTCTCTCTCTGTCCTTCTCTCTTTAAAATAAATAAATAAATAAAAATAAAAAGAGGGACAGTGAGAAAGAGAATCATCTTTACTTAGTTTTTCATGTGACTTTCTTTGCTGACACTTCATTGTATATGTTTGGCTGGGGTTCAAACCTGTGTCCTCGAATGCCAGGCAAGTGCTGTAACTGCTAAGCCATGACTCCAGCCCCAATTTTTGCATTTTTAAGTGTTATGTTTGTCTTTGATCTGTTCTCCCCACCACCACCACTGTAATAGGGATTGAACCCAGGGGTGCTTAACCACTAAGTCACATCCCAGCCTGTTTTTTGTTTTTGTTTTTTACTTTTTATTTTGAGATAGGATATTGCTAAGTTGATTAGGGCATTATGAAGTTGCTGAGGCTGACTTCGAGTCTCCTGAGTCGCTGGGATTATAGGTATGCGCCACTGTACCTGGCATCATCGATCCATTTCAAGTTGATTTGTGTGTGTGTGCACTGGGGGTAAAACCCGAGGTGCTTTACCACTGAGCTACATCCCCAGTCCTTTTTTATCTTTTATTTTGAGACAGAATTTAGCTAAGTTCCTGCTGCTGGCCTGAAATTTGAGATCCTCCTGACTTCACTGTGTCCACCACCATGCCTGACTTTGAGTTGATTTTTGCATTTGTTATTAGTGTCCAATTCCCAATTCCATTCTTTATTCTTTTCCTTTTTTTGGGGGGCTGGGGATTGAACCTAGGGTTTTGCACAATCCCAGGCCTCCAATTTCATTCTTATGATATGGATATCCAGTTTTCTCCAGACTATTGAAGAGATTATCTTTTCTCCATTGTGTACTCTTGGCATTTTTTTTTTACTATTTCTAATTGCATAATTTCATTAGCCAGAGCTTTCAGTACTATATTAAGTAGGGATTGTGAAAGTGGGCATCCTTGTCTTATTTCTGATTTTACAGGAAAAGCCTTCAGCCTTAGACCACTGAATATGATATTAGGTGTGGACTTCCCAAGGATGGCCTTTATTATGTTGAGGTACATTCCTTCTACACCTGATTTTTTGAGAGCTTTTACCATGAAAGGATGTTTGCCCAGGGCTTTGTCCGCAGTTATTGAGGTGGTCCTATGATTTTTACACTTCAGTCTGTTAATGCAATGTATCACATTGATTTTGCATATGTTGAACCAAACTTGCATTCCTGGGGTAAATTTTACTTGTTTGTGGCGAATGATTTTTTTAATGGACTGTTTAATTCTGCTTTCCATAATTTTGTGGAAGATTTTGGCATCTATATTCATCAGACATGTTGACTTGTAGTGTTCTTTTCTGGTAGTGTCTTTGTCTGGTTTTAATATCAGGATAAAACTGGCCTCGTAAAATGAGTTTGGCAGTGTTGCTTCCTCTTTAATTCTTTTGAAGAAGGTTGCAAAGGGTTGGTATTAATTCTTTAAATGTCTGCAGAATTCACCTTGGAAACCATCTGGCCCTGGGCATTTCTTTGTTGTAAGATATTTAAAATTATGGACTCAATCTCCTTTCTCATTGTTGATATATTCAGATTTTCAATTTCTTCATTCAGTCTTGTGTAGGTCATATGTTCTGGAAATTTTTTAATTTCTTGTAAGTTATCCAGTTTGTTGGTGTACATTTGTTCACAGTAGTCACTTATATGCCTTTGAGTTTATGTGGTATAGTCCAGAGAAGGGTCCAGCAAGTTCTCAGAGAGAAGGGAGACTCAACTCAGGACCAGCAAGGTTTGAGTGATGGAAAAGAATTTCAGCATGCATCAGTTAGAGGCATAGCTGGAGGATTATTTAGGAAAGCAGAGAAGAGAGAATGTGGGCCATCTGGAGAATGAGACACACATTTGGGGAGGTGCCCATTCTTTTATAGCAAACTTGGGGAGGGGTGGGTGTGGGAAGGTATGGAGGAATGATGTGAGTTCTGGGGATTACAAGACAGTTTATGGTGGTCTTCTTGTTCTTGGGATCCTTAGACTGATGGGGGTTCCATTGTCTGATCAATAGATAACTTTGTTAAGTCCCCTAAATTATAGGTTTCTTAAAGTATTGTTTCTCTCTTTACTTAATTAAGCTATTTATTGGAGGACCAAATTAACAGTGAACAAGGTAGATTTATGGGCTTCCCGGGAATGTGGAATGACAGACCAGGGAGAGAGATTGGCTTGGGGGGGTGAAAGACCTGGAAGGGTATGCAGAAGTGCAGATGAAAATTACATTTCATTGTCCGTCTTTCCTTTACATCTCCTTTCTGCCTTCCTTTCTCCTTCTCCTTCTCCTCCTCCTTCTCCTCCTCCTCCTCCTTCTCCTTCTACCTCAGTGTTTTAGTTGTAGGAAAGTTTAAAATTACTCTTCCCTCTGAAGGTTTGATACTTTTATTTAATGAAATAAACTGACAGACAGATAATAGGTAAAAGAAAATGCAAATTTTACTGCATTCCTAGCTCAGGAATATAAAGCTCAAAGAGGGGCAAGATGGCTGAACCACAGAGAGCTTATTAGGATTTGGGCTTCCAGGTAAACACTGAGGAAGGTTGTGCACAGAAAGCAAAGTTTGTCTTGTTTCATAGATGAATCTCCTGGGTAACAGCCGACTGCCGTCATCTCTGGGCCAGGTGTCAGACCCCCCAATCTCTACTTTCTTAATGGGGGAATTATTAGAAACGCCTCTGCATTGTGCTGAATATAGATAGATATAAATTTCTCTTATAAAAGGATAGCTTTTCATCAGAGCAATCCCTGTCCCTGCAGAGGTCTGCAATTTCTCTCAGTATGAACCAACTCTAAATATACAAAAGAAATATACTACAGTTATAACATGACAGTTGCAATGCTTCCTATTTCATTCCTGATTTCGTTGGAATCTTGTCTCCATTTTTCTTAATCTAACAAGTTGTTTCTATTTATTTATTTTTATTTATTTATTTATTTTGCTTTGTTTTGTTTTGTTTTTGGTACCAGAGATTTAACCCAGGGGTGGTTAACTACTGAGCCATATCCCAGTCCTTTTTGTAATTTATTTTGAGACAGGGTCTCACTAAGTTGCTTAGGGCCTCAGTTGCAGAGGCTGGCTTTGAACTCATAATCCTCTTGTCTTAGCCTCCAGAGTCACTGAGATTACAGGCATGAGCCACCTACCACCCCTGGCCCTAATTTAAGGTTTTTAAAATTTTATGCTTTTTAAAAACTTACTTTCATCTTCTTTTCTGTTGTTTTTGTAGCTTCCATTTATTTCTATTCTGATCTTTATTTTCTTTTTTCGGTTAATTTTGGGCTTAGTGTGTTCTTTTTTCAGTTCTTTTAGGTGTAAAGTTAGATTAAGTTTTTTCATTTTTCTTCTGCCCCCTCCAAGTATAAAATGTTGCACTTGGGAAATACAAAAATTAGGATTGCAATCTGGGACACACCCAGAAAGACCATTATGGCCTGCGGTATGTCCAAAGAAAAGAAAAGTACTTTTTAAACATAAGTACTAAGTGTAATGAGCATCCCAAGCAGAGGAGATACTGAAGGTAGTTTTAACTTTCTGCTTTATCTTAGGTGATAAACCACTTTTCTTTGCCTGGGATTGGAAAGTTCCCAAGACACTGAACTCTAGGGCACAGGAAACTGACATGGGTTGGTCATAATCCTTTTATTTTTCCCAATTAATATTCCATATAATCTACTCAGTGCTTTGAGAGTAGAATTAGTTTTTCTGTTGGAATTAGCAATTCAGAAATTGACCAGCTCACCTTTCTGGAGAAAGGACAGTGGGATGTTTTAGTCTGTTTTTGTTTTGCTGTGACCAAAATATCTGACAAGAACAACTTAAAGGAGGAAAAGTTTATTTTGGCTCACGGTTTCAGAGGTTCAGTCTGCTAACTCCACAGCTCTGGGCCCAAGGTTAGGCAGAACATTGTGGGGAAAGGGTGGAGTAGAAGAGAGAAGCAGAGGACACGGAACCAGAAAGCAGAGAGAGGAGCTCTGGGCACCAGGGGCAAAATATAAACCCTAAGTTATGCCCAACTTGACCGACATCCTCCAGCCACACCCCACCTGCCTACAGTTACCATCCATATAAGTGGATTAATCCACTGACCAGTTTACAGTTCTCATCATAATCCTTTCTCTCTGAACATTCTTGCATTAGCTCACACATGGGCCTTGGGGGACATCTCATAGCCATACGATAGCAGGAGACTACAAGAAGGTCCAGGCACATGCAAGTGTCACCCTCACACATGCAGTGTTTAGCATCCACAGCAAAGTTTCTGATGAAGGAGCAAATTGCAGCCGAGCAGGTTATAAGGATGACATCCTCTCACGGAACCCGAAAAACCTAATCCAAGCTCTTTGCAGTCTTTGTGGGCAGGGCTTGTGGATGGTTAGAAATCAGGATAAGTCCAATAAAGCTGGTTCCCATTACAGTGCATTAATGTGTGTAGCAAATTACCCCTAACAAACTTCATGGGGTTCTGCTTTGGAAAACACTTCTCCAGGCTACCCGAGTACTAAAGCTACCAGTCTGAGTGTCCTTGATCATGCCCTCTGTTCCCATACCCAGTCACCCAGCCTCTCTCCTTTACAGTGCTTCTATTCACATGCTGCTGTCCTGCCACCAAGCCCTGTTCATTCCTCAATATGTCTCACATGGACAGTTGCCAGTTCCAGAGCTGCCTGCTCCTGACTGTGGGTGCCCTGAAAATATCATCAAAACAACCTGGCCATGAGACAAAACAGTCTATTGCACCCTGCAGGGATGGAGGGCCCCATCTGAAGAGTCTTGGTAGCCTTCCAGTGGGAAGAAGGCCAAGTTAAGCATTTATGAGGCTTTTAGTTCTGGCTAAGGGACGCCTGATGATGTGAGATCTTGGATAAAGATCATGACAAACAGGACTGAAGGACACAGTAAGGTGAGGATTTTAAGACAAAGGGTTCAAACAGTCTAGGAATATAACCTGTTCTTTAATGCTATTTATGGGTCTTTGAGGAACTTTGAAAAACAAAGTTATTTTCAAGTTTTACTTTCCAGTAGAAGCACTTTGGGGAATAGGAAAGCGGTTCTGCTTCTCCACTCTTTTACCTCTGATCTCACACTTTTCAACTCACACTTCAGAGTGGGGAATGAATGACTGAAGTCAGGATAATGGGCCCCTTCTGAAAATTAACTGGCAGAGAGATTAATGAGCATCCTTAAGACTTTTAAAAACAAGACTGTGGGACCAACTCCTTAGTCTCGGAGGCAGGTGGGGGTAAACACAAATGGGAAGGATATGGTGTTCATTTTCAATGCCTGCATAATTGATGTTCCTGCTGGAGACTGATATGAACCCTGGGCTAGCACACTAGGGAGGAATCTGCTAGAGGGGATCCTGCTTTTGGAAATTGTGCTTTGTGATATCCTGGTCTTGGGGATCCTGCTCTCAGGTCCCTCTCTGCATTGTGGAGGTTTTGTTTCTTCCTTCCCTAAATAAATTCTATTCATTTTATTCTTCCCTTCTGGATTTTATTTTTTCAAAGAGACACTTTATTTTTTCATGAGACAAGAAGACAAGAACCCAGAAGAAAATTGGCCCTGAGTTATTGGGTATAGCTGCTGACATTAAAGTGAACTATTTTTTCGGATGCAGAGATTTGTGGCCAACCCAAATCCCATTTGCCAGTGGACTTTATTGTCATCTCAAAACACCACCCTCTTGATTTTGTTAACAGTGGCAATAACAACATAGTAACAATAATAGTAGCAGCAAATATTTAGTCCTTACAATATGCCAAGCACTGTTGTAAGCATTTGATGATGTTGGCTCATTTAATCCTTACCACAATTCTGTAGTATGGATGTTATTTTTTCCACAATTCACAAATGTAGCAACTAAAGAAAGCTCAGAGAGGACAATTATCCAAGTCACACAGCATCTCCCCATTATCACCTCAATCATTTCAGTGATTCCCTATTGCCTAATAAAAGAAAATCTTGTTTTCTTCAGATGGCACACGGTGTGAGGCCAGTATCCAGTCTCTGCTACACTTCCCCAGTCTTCTTCATTGCACAACAGCTGTTTCGGTTCCCGGCCCACATGTGGTTCTCAGAACACAAGGTGCGATTTCATGTCTCCATGAATAAGGCTGGAGGGGGTTTTGACCCCGGTATCTGCTCATTGTCCATCTAATAAAACAGTGGACTGCAGAATCAGTCTCTTCCCTAACTTTCCGCCTGTTCTCTTTGCCCCATTTGGAGTGAACTGAGATTAAGAAGGTGTTCATCTCATTTTACAGGAAACAGGTGAATTACCCAACACTAAGGAAGCAAAGTGGAGAAGTGGGGAGATGCCTGCCATGTTGTGGGGCTATCTTTTGAGCCCAGGACTCGGTTGAACCAGACCTCTTTGTTCAGGTGATCCAATAAATCCTGTCTTTGATTGCTTAAGGGAGGTTGCTTTCAACTTTCTGGGGGTTGGGGATTTAGCTCAGTGGCAGAGCGCTCACCTAGCACAAGCAAGGCCCTGAGTTCGGTCCTCAGCCCTGAAAAAAAAGCATTCAACTTTATGTTGCTTTCACAAAATACTAGAAAGGTTTATTTTGGCTCACAAGTTCAAAACTTTCGGTCCATGGTCACTTGTCCCCACTGCTTTGGGCCTGTGGGGTCAAGGTGGGAGAGCATGGCAGAGGACTGTTCCTTTGTAGTAGTCAGTAAACAAATAGAGGAGAGAGCTGGGGTCTCAGTATCAGCAACTCCCAATGATCTACTTTCCATCCATGAGGCCCCACCTCTTTTTTTAATTTATTTTTTTATTAGTGCATTCTAGTTGTACATGATGATGGGATTTGTTGTTGCAAATTCATAAATGCACATACTACAGCAATACAATTTGATCAATATCCGCGCCCCGCCCCTACCCCTCTACCTCTCTCCTCCCATCCCCTCATCCCTTTAGGCCCCACCTCTTAAAGGCTCCACTACTTCCCAGTAGTGCCACAGGGTCATGACCAAGCCTGTAACACATGGGCCTTTGGGAGACAATCCATATCCAAGTAGAGCAGAGGTCAAATGGGTTTTTAAAGTGTTTCCATCAGAAAGATCCAAAGTCACATTGCACACTCTGCTAAGACACAGTTTCAGGTTTTCAGACCAAAGCACCCTCAGCTTTCAGCATTCAGCTCAGACATCACCTTCTCAGTGAGGGCTCTCTTATCACCGTTCCCCCACTGCCTTACATGAATGACCACTCTGTTCTTGGGCTTGTTCACAGTACCCAAGGCAGAATTTATTGCCTTCATCTAGAATGGACCATTAAACTTATTTGTGCACATGTACCTGTAATTGAGTTATTTCCTTTAAAAAGATGTCTTTAATTTTTAGAGCACTTTTATGCTTATAGCAAAATTAAGTGGAAAGTACAGAGAATTCCTATGTTTTTATATGCTTTGTATTCCACCCCATCCACCTGCATAGCTTCCCTTACAATCAACAATCCTACCCCAGGGTGGTACATTTGTTTACAGCTGACAAACCTACTCTGGGTTTATCGTTATCACCCTAAATCCATAGCTGACGTTAGAGTTCATTTTATGCAGTTTGATAAATGTGTAATAACATATATCCATCATTTTACAGGCTACAGATGCTCCTTGACTTACAAGTGGTTACATCCCTAAAAACCTGTTGTATGTTAAAAATATCATAAGCCAGAAATGCATCTAAGATATTGAACCTACTGATCATCTCGGCTCAGCAGCACAGGAGGCAGTAGAGCACCCGTTGTCTACCCGTGTGATTGTGTGCCTAGCTGGCAGTTGAGGCTTGCTGTCACTGTCCAGCAGCACAAGAGAGTATCTTACTACATAACATTAGCCCAGGAAAAAATCAAAATTCAGTTTCTACTGAATGTGTATTGCTTTCACACCATAGTAAAGTCAAGAAATGGTTAAGTCAAACCACAGTAAGTAGGGAACCATCTTTGGCTACATTGCTCTAATAAATCCTCTAGGCTTCATCTATTAATTCCTGCTTCACCTGTAACCACTGACAGTCTCATCATCTTCAGAGTTTTGCCTTTTCTGGAATGATCCACACTAGGAATAATATAGTATGGAGTCTTTCCAGATTGGCTTCTTTCACTTAGTGATATATATTTAAGTTCCCCTATGTGTTTTCATATCTTGGGAATTCACTTCTTTTTAGCACATAATAATATTGCTTTGTACGGATGCACCACAGTTCCCTGCCCCTCTTCTTTTTCCGTTTTCCCCCCAGGGCCTTGCATATGCCAGGCAAGTGCTCTACCACTAAGCTATTACCCCAGCCCTTCACAGTAATTTTTCCATTCACCTCCTAAAGGACTTTTGGGTTGCTTCCAACTTTTGGCAATCAAGAATTAAACTATTATAAAATACATGTTCAGTTTTTTTATGTGGACATCCATTATTAGCTCACTTTGGTCAGTACCAAGGAGCATGATTGCTGGGTTGCATAATAAGAGATGTTTAGTTTAGTGAGAATATGACAAACTATCTTCCTCGGGCTGCGCCCTTTTGCATTCCCACCAGGTAGTGCGAGAGAGTTCCTGTGGCTCTACATCTTGCTGGCATTTGGTGATAACAGTGTTTTAGATTTTGGCCCTTTTAATAAGTATAGAGTGGTATTCTTAATTATTGTTTTAATTTGCAATTATGTAATGACATGTGGAACATCTTTTTCATATGCTTATTTGCCATTTACATATCATCTTGGGTGAGGTTTCTGTTCAGTTCATTTAAAAAACCAAGTTGTTAATTTTCTTATTTCTGAGTTTTAAGCAAAATTTTTATATTTTGGGTAACAGTCTTATCAGATATGAACTTGCAAACATTTTCTCCCAATCTCTGCCTGTATTTTTAACAGAAAAATCATATTATTATTATTATTTGTCTAATTTGTATATACTATTTATATATTTGTATTATATAAATAGTATATATACTATATGCTGATATAGATTATTGGGGGTGTTATGTCCACTTCCTCTTTATATTTCTAGGCCTAGTGCAGAATGTGATATATAGTAAGCGCTCATTATATAACTGGTAGAATTAATAAAGCCATTCATTTCCTTAATCTTGATTAATTGCTGTTGAGAAAAAAATCTCATTTTAAGCATTTTTTTCTCAAATAGGAAGAAATTATAACATTAGGCAGAGGAAAAAACAGAGTTAGAACTTTCTAACATTTGGCAAAATTTAACTTGTCTTTGTTCTCTCAGTAAAACAAAACCTTACTGAGAACCAAATGCTGCACCTAAATTAAGGTGTCCTTTCATTTTTTTTCCTGCCCACAAGTATTTCTGTTCAGGAAATTTGATCTTTAGGAATCCAGTGTTCTTTCCTTACTGCCTAAGCCAGTGACTGAAGTAGCTGGAGAGCAGGGCCAATCCCCACCGTGAGGTCCAGAGTTTGGGTCCCTGGCAGGCTGAGGTTCCTTTTTGTTCATGCTGAGAAGGAAAGAAAGAGCAAGGAAGAGCAGACGGTGCACATCCAGGGGTCCCTAGTTGCACTTTTCCCCAAGCCATTTATAGACACTCTGCCAAGAGGCTCGGTGCACAAGTTTCCTATAACACTGGACTCCACTCTGTATGAGATGCAAACAAGGAAGTAGGGATGGAAAATGAAAATAGGGAAGATGTGTATGTACAAACTTGATTTTTCAAAAATGTATGCATTCTTGACTTCAGAGAACAACAACAAACCAGTATGACAAGAGAGAAGCCTTCCCAAGGAATTTTTCCTCCTAATCATCACATTGTGTTTGGGCTGCATGGTTCAGTACTGTTGTATCATTTACAGTAGAATGTGACTGGGCACAACTGACATTTGGGGCAATTTTTTTTTTTGGAGGGTGGAGGCTCTTCTGTGCATTGTAAGATGTTTGGTGACATTCCTGACCCCTACTCACTAGATGCTAAGTGCACGCACCTTCTTGAATCTGTAAACCAAAGATGCCTCTAAACATTGCAAATGTCCCTGGGGGCCCAAGTCACCTCTAACAGAAAACCCCTGATTTGTAGGAAAACTTCCATTTCCCTTGTTATGTTGATCTCAAACTGGTTGGAATGTCTACCGTGTGAAAATCACTGAGAGTGGTTATTAGGTTTATCCTGGTCAACCAAATATTCATGGGTGCTGCCCATACAGAGCGTAAATTTGATGGGTGAGAAGATGGATGGATGGATGGATGTCTCAACAACTAGATATGATAAGAATCAACCCATGTTAAAAAGAAAAGAATAATTCAACCCATTTTCTTTTGAGCCAGTCACAAGAGGCAAAAGCAGCCCTTGTTTGGGGCAGCTAAAGCAGTCCAACACTAGATTCTATTAACTTGGTGTATTGAGTAATCTATTGAAAGTATAATAGCTTTTTAGAAGTATATAGAAATAATTCGTATTAAACTACCAAATATTAGACTTCTTCAGAATCAAGTTAAGGGATTGATAAAACGATAGATGTCTGGGTCCTATCTTATGTTTCACAGTCTTGGAGTGTGAACTAGATGTTATGATTTGGATATGAGGTGTCCCCTAAAAGCTCCTGGGTTAATGTAGGAGGTAAAATGATTAGATAATGAGAGTGGTAACCCAATCTGTGGATTAACGCATTTGATGTATTAATTTGAATGAATTATTGGATGGTAACAGTAGGTAGGTGAGGTGTGACTGGAGGAAGTGGATCCCCAGGGGAGTATACATTTTGTCCCTGTCTCCTCCTGCTGTCTCTTTCTGCTTCCTGCTTGTCAAGAACTGGGCAGCTTTCCCCTGCCATACCCTTCTGCCACGATGCTCTGTCATCACCTGGGCCCAGAACAATGGAGTTGATCAGGCATGGACTGAAACTGTGACACTGTAAGCCCAAAATAAACTTTTCCTCCTCTGTGTTGTTCTTATTAGGTACTTTGCTGACAGTGATGAAAAGCTGACTAACACACCAGGTTTGGGTAATTCTCTTTTTTTTTTTTTTTAAAGAAA
>PVKS010019676.1:0-37959 GCA_004027875.1 Aplodontia rufa
GGTCCTTTGGTGTTGTCTTGTAATTCCTTAGGCTGGATTCACTTTGCTTTTTTAACTCCTGCTCCTCAAACTTCATAATTGTAAATGTCCTATTTTCTTTTGCCTGCTCAAGTGTGCTATTCAGTCATTCTAATGAATTTTTACATAGTTACTCTATGTTTTAGCTCCAGAATTTATTTGGTTGTTGTTTTTTTTTTATATCATCAATATTTTCATTTTGTTCAGATTTTTATTTCCTTTTAAAATCCATATTTTCCTTTAGAACTTTAAACATATATAAAACAGTAGTTTTAAGGTCATTGTCCAGTAAGTCTAATGCCTGTGTTCTTTCAGTACTAGTACTGCCACTTTACTTACTACTTTCCATTGGCCATGTTTTTCTGTCTGCTTATGTTTTATGAGTTTTTTAAACTTGAAATTTGAATATCAGGGAAAAAAAACATCTTTCCTAGTCTTTGCAGACTGCCTGTGTTGTACAAATCTTTCAAGCATTGGCTGAACACATTCTGTGCTTTGGCTCAGCTGGTGAAGAAAGTTCAAGGTTTTCTTTCTTCATTTCTGGACATTTCTTGCCTGGGTCTGTGTTATTTTGATTCCCCTGTATGCATACATTCTTTAAAGTCTTAATGATTCTACTCTAACATCTCCTTGGGTTTTTTGATGATATGTTGTTTGTATCCACCCATAATTTCTTCACCCAGATACTGATGGTCTTTGTCTTTCTTCAGTTTTTCCTAGGCAGTACCTGTTGCATTTCCCTGAGTAAAATTTAAGCTACTACCTTCACTTTTTAGAAAGCATGGAAAACAATCTTTCTGGCAGGCTCTTGGAGGTGAGATTTTGTGAATATGCTATACTGTATGTAGTTTGCGGGAGGACATTTTGAAATGGGATGCCTCTAGATGAAGACTGCACTGCACTGGGGAAGAGAAGGGGCAAAGGGTTGCTAAATTGCCACTGCACTTCCTACCATTTTGAAGGTGGATTTTTCTTTGGTGGGTATTCACTTGATTGCTGTAAAGCTTTGAATATTTTCCTGAGTCTCATAAGTTTATTTTAGCAATTTTTCTTTGTTACTTGAGGTCTCCGCAGAGGAAGAAGGACTGGAGCTTCCTAATTCACCATTTTGCTGATACTGCTTTTCTTTGATGGAAGCATTTGTTGCTACAAATTTCTTTTTAACAAAGTAATATTTTACTTGCATCTCTCAAACTTTGATAATATTTTCATTGATTTCTTATTAAAGGTGTTCCAAGAAGACACTTGTTGAAATTTTGTTATTTTGAAATCTATATAGCTTTAACTGCCCGAAACATGTTAATGAATGTTCCATGCGTCCTTGAAAATAAATCCCAGTTAAGATGGTTGATTTTATGTCTGTCAAATTTTATGTCTGTGTATTGATTTTTATACCTACTTGTTCTTACAATTACTGAGTTAACATTTGTAGGTGGGATTCTGGAGTTGTTTCTGCCTTCCTTCATTCCTTTTGTTTGGGCTTCATGTATTTTTATATCCTAGGTTAATAACATACATACTTATTTCTGACATATGTTCCTGATTTGCCCAAAGTTTTATAATTATAAACCAACCTTATTTTAATAAAATCTCTAGTCTTGATACTATTATGTTTGATATTTAATATAGCTATGTTACCTTTCTTATTTCTATAATTCGTTTATATTCATCTTCTCAGTCTTTTATTTCTGGTGAAGAAAATTAAAACTGTGGGGTTTTTTTGTATACAACCATATAATTGTTTCATGCTTTTTCATTCTATTTAATGTTTTTCTCTTTGGCGTATTATTCCATTTACACTTAACATATTTATTGATAATGTTGATAATCAGGTTTTTAATTTAGCTATTTGTTCTTTTATTTTTCTCAACATATTTTTAAAATTTTTCTTTTTACCTTTATTGGTTTTGTAATAAAACACTGTGTTATTCTGTCATTTTTCTTTCTTTCTATCTATATCTGAAATTTTTAGTGTTTGCTCTAGGAACAAAAAACATGTTAAATTTATCTCAGTGTTAATATTGAATTTCTCAAGGTGAAATATAGGCCCTTTGGCATTGTTCATTTCAATTTACCCCCACTTATTACTGGTGCTATTATTGTCCCATAGTTTATGCCACTATATTTTTTATAGGTTCGGCATTATCTTACATAATGAAGGAATTCACTGGTTCACACTCTTACGTGCATATGTGTTGACAGCTTTGTTTAAACCCCATCCTTGTCCAAGATCTCTCCCCTTTCCCTCACTCCCCAATCTCATGACTCCTCTGTAGTTCCCCCAAGTTACAAATAAAAATGACCATACATGTAATTTAAATGTTGAAGTTAGTAGATTTATACACCTGCCTGGATGCCTTTGGGGTTCTCATGGAAGTCAACTGTACTCTACGGTATTGAACACCCTTCATTTTCTCCTCCTTCTCCCCCCTTCATAGCTGTAGTCCCCACAGCTATGTATTACTTCAGACTTGGTGGGTCTATTAAATAAACTTGACCAACTTTCATCCTATCTTAGGTTTTACTCTACTTTCCACATATGAAAGAAAGTATTTAACCACCAAGTCTCTGGGTTTTGCTTGTTTCACTCAGAATGATTTTTTCCATTTCCATCCATTTACCTGCAAAAAAAGCCATGACATCGTTATTTCTAATGACTGAGTAAAACTCCATTGTGTATATGTGTGTGTGTGTTTATATGTGTGTGTATCACAGATTTTGAATCCATTCATCCAGTGAAAGGCATCTAGGTTGTTTCCATAATTTTGCTCTTGTAAATTGAGCTGCTATAAGCATTGAGGTAGCTGTATCTCTGTAATAAGCTGATTCTAACTCTTCTGAGAAAATATCCAAGAGTAAATAGCTGGGTCGAACAGTGGTTCCATCCCCTAATTGTTCCAGGAGTGTCCACACTGCTTTCCAGAGTGGCTGTACCAGTTTTCAGTCCCACCAATAGTGGGTTAGTGTTCCTTCCTCCCCACAACCTCTTCAGCATCTGTTATTGTTTGTATTCTTTATTTTTGCTATTCTCACTGGAGTGAGGTGGAATCTCAGTGCAGTTTTGATTTGCATTTCTCTGATTGCTAGTGATGTGGAACACTTTGTCATATATCTTTTTAGCTTTTTGAACTTCCTCTGTTGAGACATTTCTGTTTGGTTCCATGACCTATTTATTGGTTGGAATGTTTGTGGTATTGGTGTTAAGATTTTTAGTTCTTTGTACATTCTGGATGTTAGCCCCCTAGAAGAGAGGTAGTAGGCCATAATTTTTTCCCATTCTGTTTTCTCTTGACACTCTTCACTAATTCCTTAGCTGTGCAGAAGCTTTTCAGTTTAAAGGCATCCCAGTCATTAATTCTTGGTTTTAATTCTTGATGCCACTATATCTTTAACCTACAAATAATATTATGATTTTTGCTTTGCTTTAGCTTTGTCCCTCTGCAGGATTAATAGAGAAAAAGAATAAATAAATCTATGTCAGATTTGTAATATTAAATGTATATAAATATTATATGTATGATTATATATATGTACACATAAATTTACAGATGTAGATATACATACTCTGTACTATTTCTGTGGGCCCGAATGTAACTTGCTATTTCTTCTCTCTCCTTGGATACCTGTTTTTTTTCTTCTTTCTTTCTTTTTAAAGAGAGAGGGACAGTGAGAGATGGAATCAATTTTATTTACTTTTTTATGTAGCGCTTGTTGCTCAACACTTCACTGTGTACGTGGTGCTGGGGTTTGAACCCGCATCCTTGTGCCTGCTAGGCAAACTCCGTAATGGCTGAGCCACCACTCCAGCCCCTGGATACCCACTTTTAGCCCTTCTTATAGTAAATTTGGAAGCTTGGGGTTGTTTGGTTGGTTGGTTTTTGTTTTGGGCTTTTGCTGCTGGAGTCAAACCCAGGGGCCTTCCTGCTAGGCAGGTGCTCTACTACTGAGCTATGCCCCAGCCTCCCACTCAGCTTTGAAAGAGAGTTTCATTCACTCACTGCAAAGGGCTTTCTTCTTTGGTCTTTTCTTCATGACTGTAAATATCTCTTTTTGATGTCTTCAGTAGTTTTAGATGAAATTTACATTGATCTTTACATATGATATGTCCTTTCTTTTGTTTCTTTATCTTTGATTTATTACGGTTTGGTGTCTATAGTTAAGCTTCCTGGATTTGTGTATCATTTTCTACCAAATTTGAGAAATTTTCAGCCATTTTTTTCTTTTTCTCTTTTTTCTTTTTTTTTTTTCTCTTTCTTTTTTTTTTTTTTTTCCAGAGAGAGGGTCAGTGAGAGAGAATCAATTCTATTTAGTTTTTCATGTGGCTTTTGCTGCTCTGACACTTTGTTACATATGTGCTGCTGGGATTTGAACTCTGGTCCTCACGCAAGCAGGGCAAGTGCTGCCACCTCTGAGCCACTGCTCCAGCCCCACACATTATTTCTCCTAAAATGGTTTCTGTCCCTTTGTCTTCTGGAATTCTAATTGTATTGATATTGGATGGTTTCATTGTCTTATAGGTCTTTGTTCATTTTTCACAATCCTTTTGCTTTTCTGAGTTAATGTTTTCCGTTGTATTTTCATGATAATTCCTTCTTGAGTCATACAAAATCTGTTTCTGATCACATCTACTTTTTTTTTTTAAAGAAAGAGGGACAGTGAGAGAGAGAGAGAGAGAAGCAACTTTATTTAGTTTTTCACATGGCCTTAGTTGCTCCAACACTCAGTTGTGTACGTGGTGCTGGGGTTTGAACCCGGGTCCTCGTGCTTGTAAGGCAAGCGCCGAAACCGCTGAGCCACCGCTCCAGCCCCACATCTACTTTTTGACAAAAGTTCAATTATAATTTTCATCTCTGGATGTATATTTAGCTACACCAAAGTTCTCATTTTACTCTCAGGATTCTCTTCCTGTGCACTTTGTCACCATGATTCCTTCAATTTGCCGACCACATTGTCCCGTGTCTCTTTGAGTGTGTTAGTAGGTACTATGCAATATTTGCATGACTTATTGCATGATGGCCCATTTGCAGGTTGTTGCTGCCTGTTTATTTTCTTAGCCCACAATGGTCACACTCCATTCTTGCTCTGCTTGTCTAACAGTTTTTGATTGAAGACTAAATAATTCTGATGACAGTTTATAGTGGCAGGATTCTGTCCTGCTCATCTAAGATTTGTTGTTGTTTATCCAGGATGGTGTTAACGTGCCTGGATTTGAACTGTAAATGTTACTCTGCTGTATACAGCCACTAATATCTCTGCTGTGTTTATATGGCTTTCCACTGTTATTTTTGTGCACTTTGGCAGTCAGCCAAAGTCTTAGGCAGAGATGTAGTTCATCTTCTCTATGGTTCCCATCCTTCGAGGAATTTCTTTATTTATGTTTTCTATGGCAGTTTTAGAATCTGTTTTCTGAAACATAAGGAAGGCATTCAGTTGGATCCTACTTTGTGTCTCTACTACATGTACAGATAATTATTACAGCAATTGTTATATGGTAGAGCTGGAATCAGCAAACTGTGGTCTATGGGCCCCATATAGCTCACTGCCTGTTTTTAGAAATACCATTTTATGGGAACACAACATATAAAGTCCATTCATTTATATATTGTCTATGATTAGTTTTGCAGCACAAAAAGCAGAATTCAGTCATTGGAATAAAGACCTGGTGGGCTGCAGAGTATGCACTCTTTGGCAATTCACAAAACAATTTCCAACCTCTAAAATAGACTGCTATTAAATTTATTTCTTTATGTGTTTGTTTTCTTCCTCCAAAGCCACAAATCTATAGTCCCCTAGAAGGTAGGAACAATGCTGTTTTGTTTCACCAGAATTCACTGCAACAAGAAATGAATCCAAGTATGTGTTTAAAAGATAATGGTTCATTTTTTTAAAGGAGAGAGAGAGAGAGAGAAAATTTTTATTGAGTTTTTCACATGGCTTTTATTGCTCTGACACTTAGTTGTGTACGTGAGTGCTGGGGTTTGAACCCATGTACTTGTGCATGCTGGCCAAATGCCATAACCACCAAGCCACCACTCCAGCCACATTGTGCATTTTTTTAAATAAAGTCATTTATATAATGTGGGGCGTATAGAAGAATCAAGAGACTGGTGTGGGTGATGTGGGGGTGATTCTGTTTAGGATCAGGGGCATATCATATCGTTACTATTTGTGATTATACAACAACACAACTCCTCTATAAAATCAATAAAAAAAAACAAAGATAATGGTACATTTTTTAAACATTTAATTCAAACCCAAACTACTAAACTACAAAACAAGGGGAAGACAGTTCCCTGAAGTTCTGATTTATTCTTATGATGTATATCTTCATGCTTAGTTGAAGAAACGAGGTGATGCTATCTTTAATAATAAAATTTGAAGTTTATTTCTGTGATGTTCTAAGTGGCTGCTTCTCCCAGTGGAGAGCAGTCTGAGTGTGCTCCAGGTCTTTCCTAAGGCAACTCCTGCTCCTCTCCTTCAGCTTGCACCAACCAGGAAAACGGTCTATTTTCTTACTCTGCCATGAAAGGTTCTTATAAATACCCCAGGAGGTTAATGGAGAGGAGGCTGCAAGCTGTTGCCAGTTCCCCTCCTGACTGTGACTCCCAAGAGTTCTCACACAAAACACACTCAGCTTTAGCTCTTCACTCAAATTTTGGTGGAAATGTTAGTAGTTTGTATGACACTTGGGTGTCTGCCCAGTATGAATCTATTTGTATCCACCGTTTCCTTAAAGGAACAAGTTTTTCCTTTGATTTTTAAAAATTGTATATTTCTGATGGGTTTATGAAGAATTGTAGTTTTACAGGTTATCAGGTTTTATTCCTGTTCAGGGATGAAGTGATGTATTTTCCAGCTTTCCAAATTTTAAGCAGAATCTTGAGTTTGACAAATAGATTTTTTTTTAAGAGAGAGGGACAGTGAGAGACAGAGAATCAATTTTATTTAGTTTTTCATGTGGCTATTGTTGCTCTGACACTTTATTATGTACTTGGTGCTGGGGTTTGAACCCACATCCTTGTGCATGCCAGGCTCTAGCCCCTAACAGATAGAGTTTTGATTCACAATAATATGTGATTAAATTCTGGCATTGTTGCTAGTCATTGATGATAACCATGAATTTGTTTTTAATTTTTAAAAATATTTAAATGTGCTTGAGGATTCAAATTACTCTGATCTATGCTTTGAAAGGCAGGTCAAAACTTTTATTAAAATATAATAATTAGCTTTGTGATCTTCAAAAATAATTCTTTAGTTTTTATTAGTCACTCAGTTGATAAATATTTATTACATTCTTACCATATGCCAGGCACATATTCTTGATTAAATACATTAGGATGAACTGAATCATTTTTTAAGTTAATTACTTTGTTTACTTTAGTATTTCCCCAAATATTTACACTTTTATGAAGTTTATAAATATATGTATGTATGTGTTGTTCAAAGAGAGTTTAGTGGACAATTTTCCACATCTCTAGAAGAACTATTTACATTAATTTCTGTATATATGTGTGTGTGTGAATGCTATCCTAGGATTGGGTTTTGATGAAATTCTGATTTTCAGATACCTTGACTAAGAAATCCAACCCTCGTTTAAAATTTATTTTAGAATTTATACTCTTGCCATTATGTAGAAGTCACAATTGAATTTTTAGATGAGGGAGTAATTTTGAATCAAGGAATTTTGAGTCTAGCCATCTAAGAAGACTTGAAGGTATATTGTGAAGGATGATTTGGAAGACCAACAACAAAGACTATAAGTATCAGAAAAAAAGACCAATGTAAGGGAGTCACAGAGAATAGAAATTGCATGATGTATTTAAGTAATGTCTTACATCCACGAAATGGGTATAAATCTAGGTGTCTGAATAAAATATCTGAAAATTAAAAGCCACATTTTGGTGAAGAAAGTCATTTCTCAGACTCCGATGAGTTGAGACTTTATCCACAGAAGAAGTTGAGAAAACTATAGCCTGTGGACCAAATCCGGCCTGATGTCTGTTTTTGTAAATTTGGTTTTATTGGAAACTGCTGTTATCATTCTTTAAAATATTATTCATGGCTCTTTTTGTTGTACAAAGGCAGAGTTGAATAGTTGTATCAGAGATCACAAAGCCCTCAAAGTTTAAAGTATTTACGTTTTACTTAATAGAAAAAAAATTCTCTGACCCAGTTATAGACCAGTGCATATGAAGTTACCATCGTTCATTGTTAGTTCCAAGTATGTAACAAGACAAGGAGCTTTCACCAGAAAGAAAAGCTCTTCACTGTTTTCTTTGTCAGGAAGGTCTTGGCTAGGAAGGATAGAAGGATGAAGGAAGAGAAAAAAGGAAAAGAGGACAGGAAAGGAGGGAAGGAGAATAAGAAAAGTATTTGCTGATATGGACAAGGTTGCCAGTAAATTGCTGTATGCTACAGTGAAGCTTTTATTCACTTGCATACCAATTACATGCAGTTTAGTTCCAAGACCTCACTCTCCGGCAGTAAAGATGTATTGTTCTTTTCTTTCCTTTCTTTCTTCTTCTTCTTTTTTTGGTACCAAGGATTGAACCCAGGGGCACTTAATCACTAAGCCACATCCCCAACTCTTTTTACTTTTTTATTTTTGAAACAGAGTCTTAGTAAGTTGCTAAGACTGGCTTTGAACACAAGTTCCTCCTGCCTCAGCCTCTCGAGATGCTGGGATTACAGGTGTGCACCACCACACCAGCCTTATATTGCACTTTTTGTTTTTTAGCAGAGAATCATATGTATTTTTTAGAAAGGACCAACGAAAGCACCTAGAAGGCTTTCTTGTCTCTTTTGGAGTTCCACAGCAAGATAGAGTGTGAATAGAGTTTGAAGTCAACTGGTAAAGAGATTTGATACACAATATGAACCAGTAGTAGTGTTCCTTTCCCCTTAATTTACATTCTAAAATCCCACAAAAGAACTCTGATTGGTTTGGCTTGTTTTTGAAGCCTGCTTGATCCTGCTGTTGGTAGGTCAGGGACTTTGTTCATCACACACAGTGGAGTTGGCAGTAGGGGCCCAAAGAAGTTCTACACCAAGGAGTGTGGTCCACTGCAGTTCCTAGGGTTGTGCTATGGAGACCATTAGAAGACTGGCACCAAAATATCCTAAACAAGGTCACTGATGAACAAAAAGCTTGTACTTCTCATACTTCCAGAGATTAGGAACTCCATAATCAAGACACAGATCTGACACCTAAGGGCTTTCTGGTTCACTGCCTTCTGGCTCCGTCTTAATGTGGTGGAGGTGTGTGCTACTTTCTTGGCACCCTTCTTATACAGGCTTGAAGCTCATCTCCTGGGCGCCACCCCATAACCTAATCACCCCAAAGATTCCACCCACTAATGCTATCACCTGGGGGTCTAGGATTTCAACATGTGAATTTTTGGGGATATGAACATCAAGACCATAGCAGAGTCCTCTGCTACTCAGGAAGCTGATAAAGCTTATGACAACTTTTAGTGATTATATCTTAACAGTTATGCTAAAACAGCCTACGGTATCATAATAAAGCAATGGGCAGAACTCAACCCAAAGTACGAGGCTGCAGAATGCCACTCTCATGCTGTATATGTGCAATTACTGATCTTACTAAAATATTTTATTTGGCCATGCAAGGCAATTTTATCCTATAATTAGGATGACCTCCTGGGAGGAGAGGAAGGAAAAAAATATTTTACTTAATCTGTGTTATAAGACTTCAGAAACTTATTATCCTATGAGAGTAGGTGATTTTTAAAAAACACTATTATAAATCAAATCTTTTTTATAATGACTTTTGGAATGACTTGTATGCCATCACCTTGACTCTTCTGAGACATTTGAAAGCATAGACACAACTTTCCTAAAAACTTTACTACTTGATTTATGGTATGTTTTATTAGGGCAAGATATGTTTCTATAAAACATCCTCTTTCCTGCTCTGTATGAGAAAAGATAATTTCAAGCTTGGTAGAGACACGCTGATATTTTATGGGTGACAGCACTGTTGATTATGGGGATTACTGCTGTACTCCTTCCAGAAGAGGAGCTGATTTCCTCTGCAGGTATATGCTTGAATAATCATCTCATAGACACAGGACTGTGTTTGTGTAATTCTTCATTTTTTCCATTAGGAATCATACATACATCATGTGCCCCCAATTAATATTTGTAATGCTAGTGACCAAGTGATTTACTCTTCCATAAGTGCTGTGTGCACAGTCTGAGATAAAAACACAAATGCAGTTCTGCTGTTTGCGTTTTTCGAATTGATCTCCTGACATACCTCCCCGTTTTTTTCTGTTCCTAGTAGGTATATTCTGGGATATAGAATTTTAGAGAATTGTTTTCGTAAGTCATTTTGTATTTGCCCTTGTAACTGAATTTCCTAGAATGATATTGGATTAGGGAAATGAAGCATACATTTTGTTTTATCGCTTGTGTAGTTTTTGGGGAACTAACAAAGGAACCTCCGTTTAAATAACCACTGACAAGTTGCTTGGGCCGTTGCCATAATTATGACTTTTAGACTCTTAATTCCTCTATGGTCTCTTCTGTATCTGTTGACTTTGCTCCAGCTTTTCTTACGGGTACTTTTTGTTTGTTTGTTTTGTTTTGTTTTCATTTTTTCTGTGTTTCTGATTTGCCCCAGCCTGGAACAGTGACCAATTTCTTTTGATATTAATCAGCCCTGCATATATGAGGGCTCTACATCTAAGGATTCAAGCAGTTACAGTTTAAAAATATTTGGAAACAAAATTCTGTGTATTGAACAGACTTCTTTCCTTGTAATTATTCCCTGAATCATACCCTTTAACAACTCTTTCCATAGCATTTACTTTGCGTAAGACATTATAAGTAATCTGGAGGTGATTTGAAGTATCAGGAGGATGTGCTTAAGTTCAATGTAACTACAGTGACATTTCCTATAAGGAACTGGAACATCAGAGGGGGTTATGTGATCCGTGGGGGAAAGGGGTGGCTAGGGTCTTGGAACCAATCTCCACAGGTGCTAAAGGAGAGCTATAATTTCATCCTGTCTACAATTTCTGCCACTTCCTTAATCTTTTTATTTGTACGTGTTTTAACCATTTTTAACCTTTTATTTTACTTAATAAATATTTTCTTGAGACTCTAATGTACTATATGCATTGCATAGGAATTAAAATTAAGGTGGCTTTCAAACATGAACATAACTGTATTAACATTTTGGGCTATCTCAATTCTTGCTTGTGTATATGCAGTTACCTAATATGTACATATAAGAAAGCATATACACACATATATGTATATGTCTATATATATTTAGGAAGCACTTAATAAATATTTCTTTCATTAAATGCAATAAAATATTTTCTTCCATTTTCTATTGTCCTCATATTGTTATCTATGAGAATCAGAATTCCTTAAATGCACTACCATTTCTGAACATTTCCCTTATAGTTGGTGATTTTTATATATTATAAAAAGAACTTTTTCCAACATTACAGTGATATTGTTATTTTATATAGGCTTTATCATTTTACCTCCCATGCCCCAAGTACAAAGTACTTGGAAATTTATTATTTTTGAATACTGCAAAATACAGATGAAGGTTAATTTCTTCCCCTCATTGGTACTTAATTTATTCAATTCATTTGTTTAAAAGATGGTCCTTTCCTTATTATTCTGAAAAGCCCAACTTTTCTTAGAGTAAGTGTCCAGATAAATTCAGATCTGTCATAGGTCTATTTTTTCAGTTCTCTGGGCTTTCTGTTCTTGGTCTCTCTTAATGTCTCAGTCTCCTCAAGCTGCTATAACAAATATTGGAAGCTGGTGGCCTATAAACAAGAGGCATCTATTTCTTACATTTCTATAGGCCAGGAAATCGAAGGTCAGAAGCCAGCAGCCTGACTGGTGAGGGTTGGTTTCCAGGTGCTTGGGAAGGATGGTGTCTCCTGCATTCTCACACATGGAAGGTACTAGGTAGTTCCCTGGGGACTCTCTTATAAGTTCAGTCATCCTATTAAGGTGACTTAATCATCTTACAAAAGACTGCTTCTTATTACCATCACCTTGGTTTTTAGGAACAAAGAACAAACATTTCCACCATTACACTTTATTACTACACCTTCCTAATGAGTCTTGGTATCTGATTGAGTCCTCCAGTTTTATTTTCCTTATAACAAAATTGCCTATTGTCTTTCCATATTTCTGTGTGAAGGTCAGGATTAGTTTACCAATTTCTGAAAGATAAATTCTGTTGGGAGTGTGTTGAGATGAATCTTTAAATCAGGTGGTGAAGAACTGATGTGTTTAAAATACTAAGTCCTGCAATTCACATACACAGTGTTGTGCTGGAGTTGGACACTACTGGCTCAGGAGAGTTTCCTGGATACTTCTCTTCCCAACTCCCATTCTCATTGGGAGGAAGAGGAAAGATATCATAAAGATTTGTTTGCCGTATTAAATATTATTATTGTGTCTTAAGTCCATTAAAAAGCCATTAGCAGGTTTTAAGAAGTGACTTTTGTAGTCATAATATAATCTAGTTTTTATTTTTCAAATATTTTATTTTTCAAAGTGATGTGTGAAGGGTAGATGAAGTGAATCAAAAGTAGAAGTGGGAAGATCAATCACAAAGCTTCTTGTCCTCAGCAAAAAATACGAAGAGTGTGTTTTAAGGTGGTGGCATTAATATTAGAGAGGAATGAACACTTCAAGCTTTATTTTGGAAGCAGAGCCCAATTTCATTCAGGACTGTTACTTCAAAATAATTTATATAACATATTATAAAATAATATAATAATAATTAAGAGTTGCTATAAGAAATAAGACTATTTCTATATTTACAGATAGAAAGAAGACTATTTTCTTCATTATTCTCATTGTTGCTTTTAAATGATTGAATATACAAGTCTTCATTTTTGATATCTCTTGTGTACTAGGATGTTAAGCACACAAAGAATGGAACTGAAAGTGATTTTTTTTGTTGAAATATAATACAGACAAATTAACCAATAATCCTACCTCTTAACTGTCTTAACTCATCATACTCTCTGTGATTTGCAGGGCATAACTTATTTCATTAGCAATAATTAATGATATAAACATAAATACAAATTTCATCGTCTATTGATTTAATACTAAGATACACTGGGTACTGTGTTAGATGTTTCATATTTTTATTTCTAATTCTTATTAAGACCTTACACAGAGCTATCCCATTTTATAAAATGTAGAACTTGATATATTCAGAGAAATTAGCCTGTCCAAAGGTACTCACCTAGTAAATTTAAACTACAAGGCCGGAGGCCAAACCCTGTCAGATCTTTTGCAATTATATCCCCAGTGCTTTCAACAGCCACTGGCAAGTCTGAACACTCCATGTATGTCATGACCAAATGAATACATCTGTCTTCCTATTTGCTATAAATAATTCACATTTCTCAAAAAAAATGATAAAACGTTAAAAAATAAAATGTTTTACTAAATAGCAAGCTTAAACTTTGCATATCTAGGAACTATAGGTTAGAAAAATGACAAGTTAATAAAAAAGCAAGAGGGAGTTAGTCTTAAAATATACTCCAAAAGCCTGTGTATAATCTAATGTACCTTAATGTTTTAGTATCTCTTTTCTGAAATTATAAAGTAGGGGAATAAACATTTTGTCTTCTATGGCAAGAGTGCACTTCTATTTAATTGTTTACTTTTTTTCCATTTTAAACTTTAGGCCTAGGAAAGGAAAAACACTTTTTAAAATTACCTACAAGATGATTAAAATAACATTTTGGCTATTGTGGGTCTTCTGTTATTCCATATGAATTTGAAAATTGCTTTCTATCTGTGAAGAATGTCATTGGTATCTTGATGGGGATTGCAATGAATCTTTATAGAGCTTTTGGTAGAATGGTCATATTGATTATATTGATTCTGCCTAACCAAGAACATGGAATGTTTTTCCATCTACTCAGGTCTTCTGCAATTTCTTTTTCTAAGGTTTGATAGTTTTCATTGTAGAGGTCCTTAATATCCTTTGTTAGATTGATGCCCAAGTATTTCATTTTTTTGGAGGAGATTGTGAATGGGACAGAGATCCCAGTGGACTTGGCTATTGGAGTATAGGAAAGCTAATGATTTATGTGTGTTGATCTTATAGTCAGCCACTTTGCTGAAATCGTTTATAAGCTCTAGAAGTCTTTTGGTCGAGCTTATTGGGTCTTCTAGGTATAGGATCATGTCATCAGAAAATAGAGACAGCTTAACTTCCTCTTTTCCTATTCCAATTCTTTTGATTTCCTTCTCTTGTCTGATAACTCTGGCTAGGGTTTCAGGACTATATTGAGTAAGAGTGGTGAAAGTGGACATCCTTGCCTTGTTCCTGAATTTAGTGGAAATGCTTTCAGTCTTTCTCCGTTGAGCATAATGTTGACTATGGGTCTGTCATAAATGGCTCTTACAAAATTAAAGTATCTTACATTGGTCCCTATCTTCTCCAGAGTTTTGAGCATAACAGGGTGTTGAATTTTAACAAAGGCTTTTTCTGCATCAATTGAGATGATTATATGATTTTTATTTTTAATTCTGTTTAAGTGGTGGGTTAAGGATAGTCAAAAGTATAATGCAATTGAAATATGAATTACTACAAAAATTATTAAAATATATTGAAGTGAAACTGAACTAAATTAATATGAAGAAAATAAATTTGAATCAAAAGCCTTTTAGGCCTATGATTTGAACTCCACACCAGTTTTGTTTCTGCTTCACATGCCTTATTTATTTAAATACATTTTTAATTTCATGCCTCTTCTAAAGGTATTCAGTGCTTCACGATTTCATTTTACCTGCATGAAAATTAATTCTAAAGGCAGATGAGGATATTTGTAATATCATTGTTTAAAAAATATTTACCATGCTATTACATATGTGATTATTTCAACCTTTGCCATAATTTACATATATACCTTGTACCAATGGATCTCATTACTAGGACCATGAATTCAAAATCAAAATGATAGAAGAATAATTTGTGACAAAGGTGACAGACCATAATGATCCAATAAAACTTTACAGTGGTAGGAAAAATGAAGCAATAAGAAAATATGGCCAGTGACAAGCTGTTTTATGTCTTATAACTTTTTTAATTTGATAAACATTTTCCCCAGAAATGACACATCTGGCTGGTACCTGTATGCTGACAGTTCGAATGGGAAATTCGGTGACCTGGCTGACATCCTCACTCCCATCATTTCACTCACGGGACCGAAATGTACCCTGGTGTTCTGGACTCACATGAATGGTGCTACAGTTGGGTCCCTCCAGGTACTGCTTCGCCAATAGCATTTCCTTCATTCTTAGGACGAACATGCATGCTACATAACTTAATGATATTACAATATAGTTCCGTAATAAATGAAAATGGACAATTATCAACACTTGACCAGTTTCGTAATGGCATGATTGAGAAAAAGCTTTGGCAGATTTGGACGTTAGTGATTGGTACATCATTTTATTTCTTTTTAACTTATGGCTCTATTCTGAGTTTGCAGCTTCTGTATAATGCTAATTTTCACTAGAAATTTTCAATATCATTGTACTGCACCTGACACAATCAGATGTATACACTGTGGTGATATTTGGATGTGAATTCTTGTTTTGTGGAGGGCAGTAGTGCTATATTCTCCAATAATCTCTTTCAAATTGTTTCTTTGAGGAGCAAAACAAAACTTTCAGGTTCACAAAATGTTCATGAATAGTGGAGGTAACTCTTACATAGCTTTCAGTAAGAGATTGTATTTTTTTCCCAATTGTACAAGTGATTTTCCTTATTAAAAAAATATCCAATGCAAGATCACATTATACCCAGTTCTTCCTTTCTAGTGTCCTTCAAATGAGTAATTCCTTACTCTTCTTTTTATATTTTAAGAATACATCTATTATTTCACAAATTGGATTTGCTCAGTGCATATTTTGCCAATACATCACCAATATTCTTTTTTTACTTCTTCTCAGTAATTAATGTCTATCAACCCCATTACTATTGTTCCCTTTATTAATATTGTGTGCAGAGATATTTAAGGAGACATGAAGTCCTGATCTTGACTCAATTTCACTTGTTTTTGCCTCCATTCGTGTTTTATTTTTTTTAAGAGAGTGAGAGGGAATAAATTTTATATTTTTTCATCTGGTTTTTATTTCTCCTCCATTTAGTTGCTTATGTGGTGCTAGGGATCAAACCCAGGTCTTTGTTGCATGCTAGACAAGTAAGAGTTCAACCACTGAGTCACCTCTCCAACCCATGATGATTGCTTAATTGTGGTTTTCTAACTCTGTTATTCTGTCAACATTTGTAGTTTCCCTTTCTATAATGAAGAAAAAAATTCCCATTTCTCTGTTTATTTACATTGGTTTATATTGATGTGGACTAATGAGTTTCTATTTTATTCAGTGTTTTACAATCTATTACACTATTCTTTATTCAGTCTCAAATTAGGTCATGAGAGTCCCTTTTAACTGCTCTCTACATCTATTTAAGAAACCTCATCATGGAGCTGCGGTGGTAGCTCAGAGGTTATAGTGCTTGCCTGGCATGTGTGAGGACAAGAGTTCAAACCCCAGCACCATGTATACAACAAAGTGTCACAATGAAAGCCACATGAAAATATAAAATAAAATTGATTCTCTCTCTTGCTGTCCCTCTCTCTTAAAAAAAAAAAAAGCATCAGCAGCAGCAACAGCAGCCCCATCATTTCTTGGGCATTTTCTTCCTTTCTGCACAAGATATTCCAAACTCATTTTTATCCTGCCACTTCTCCAGAATTAACTATCTCTGATTAGCTTCTGGCTTCTTTTGGAAGACCAAGATATACAGGCAAAATGGAGAAGGTTATGAAACACTAATAGAGATAGCTAAGTCCTATTTTTCCATCCTGGACATGCACTATTAAGGACAGTATATGATTCCTTGAAAATGTACATAGACATATACTTACACAGATGAAGCCAAGTAGTTATTTTAGTATCTCCATTCTGACCATTTTCATAGCTTATGTGCTGTTTTCCAGGCAGCCATGTTTGAAAAATAAATCTTCAGATTCCAGAATTGTTTGCCATGAGTAGTTTCAGACCAGGGCAATCTTGCTAGAAACAATCTATGAAGACTTGCTCGCTTTCAAATACTGTTAGTTTGTTTTGCCAATGAATCTGTGTTTAACATATTAGCTAAAGATGAAACTTAGGTTATCTATCTTTTGTATTTTTCTACTATACAGAGATAGAAATAGGTTGCTGACTTGCTGTTTAACCACTTCTGTGATGTATTGCAGTTTCAATACTGAGAATTTCCCCTTCCATTTTATTATTTTTTCCTAGAATTTTCCTGGTGATTATCAGATGTTAAATTTCTAAGTAATGTAAACATTTTATTTAAAAAATGCTATTAGATATTTTTAAAAATTTCAAAGATTGATCTTAAGATCAATAGGCGACTCTATTGTAGGTGAGATATCTTGCCAAAAAGTTTGAAAGTATTTTTTTGTGTGTATATGCCTATGCATGTTTAATATCTAAAAGTGTTCACATAGTCTTATGGATTGAAGTTAAAATTAATGTTTTGGTTTACACTGACTATAAAAAATAGTTTTGGGCAATACAACCAATATTGCATACATTAGGGTTTTCATTAGTAAAATGAAAATTATCTAATGTAGTTTTTGTTTGAGATTAATGATCTAAAATATGCTCTGATTTTTTTCAGACTAAGATCTTGTATAAGTAAATAAAATGTTATGCATTAAAATTTTGTAAACAACTAATTAGCAGATAATTAAAATGGCAATAAATATCCTTATTTTAATGCATAGCTGAATAAAATAATATTAAGTGTTATTAATATGCTGCTTGAACACATTTAATTAGTGGTGTGTACTACTGTGATAGTCATACAAAGAAGATATTTTTTCTCTATAGTATTTTCATTCTCTTTAAAAATCATTTTATTGGTAAGAAATTGTATTTTTTTTTGCCTTTGATAATATTTTGTATTGGCTTGAGTTTTGTAGATCAAAAATTTGAGAACATTTTTTTCTAGCACCATATTACTCTGGAAATCCTACTCATATAAAAATAAATTCATGTGAATTTAACTTAGAAATAGTAATAGCATTTAAAGTTATTTTCATTTTTAAAATTCAAAACCTTCAGAAACTCTATCGGAACAATTCTTTAGTTGTGTAAATTATATTTTTTTTAAATTCTATTGTAAAGTAGTTAAATTGGCCATTATTTTCAGATGTAAACCTATTCTGCTCTTTCCTATTATCATTAGTTACTCTCTTGATGGCTTATTTTGTGTCATTCTAAAAGAAGAGCCATAATTATTCGTCTAATGAGACTAATGTCAATTCTCTTTTAGAACTGAAAATATAGCAATATTAGTCAGCTTTCCATCACTATAACAAATACCTGAGATAATCAATTTATAGATAAAAGATTTATTTTGACTCACAGTTTTGGAGATCCCATCCTATAAGTAGTTGACACCATTGCTTTGGTGCTATGGTGAGGCAACACTTCGTGGAAACTGAGGCAGTGCAAAGACCCTCTCCAACCTGATTCTTGTCATCAAGTCAGACAGATTTCAGACACTCAGAGTAACAGGAATGAGTTTTTTGAAAGGATAGGAGAAGGGAAAGGGGACACTCAAGGAAGACAGTAGGTTCTCTCAGAGAGGAGAGGGACGATGTGCCTCCCCTCTATTCCATGTTATTGGGGATCCCAGAGAAGTTTCCAAAGAGTCCTGCCCGGGTCCACCTCTTGACTTTTGTATGACCATGAGGTGATATCAGTCTCACTGTCATGGCAAATCTAGATCACCTTGGCCCTGCTAATCAGTTCTAGCTGTATTCCTAACCATGCATCCTTACAAGTTTTCTGGTTAGGAGGAAATAATCCTTATCTCCCTGAGCTTCAGATTCTGGCAACAAAAGTGTCTCCTCTTAGGGTGATTTGGATTCTTCTCATCAACATCTTTCTGGGCTTGCATTTCCTGCAGGCAATAGGTATTTTATTGAGGAATGAGACACATCTTGCTTCCTTAGGCCAGGCAGGCTCCCCTGCAGGTAAATTGCTTTATTGGAAAAGAAAGCGCATGGGGTCAGTAAGGTGGGCCCATTCTATAGAATTATTCCCTTAACTTGTGTTCCATCATTCACATCTGTTTGTCCCCTAATAGCAGGAGTACACAGCAGAGCAAAATGGCTTCTTCATGGCTAGGACACAAAAGAAAGAAAAAGAAAGGGGCTGGGGTTCTACTATCCCCATCAAGGACACTCCCCCATTGATCTAAGACCTCCCATAGCTCCCATTTCTGAAAGGTTTCAAGACCTCTCAGTGAGGCCACACTGGGGACTAACTCTTTACCACGTAGAATGTGGAGGGACATTTAAGATCCACATTGTAGAGCAAGTACTGATGAGTGTATGTTGTTTTCAAGGCTGTTGTGAAGTGGGACAAAGGAGGCTCAGACACCAGGGAAGTGTTCAGGAAAACAGATTTAATAAATGCTGCAGCATTTAGACTTGGGCAAACACGGCCCTTCTGGTGGTTTGGAAAAGAAAACTCAGCAATTTATACCTTCAGGAGGTTGTAATTGATTACATATAAAGAATACAAGGAGAGCATATATCTACAAGACAGCCTGGATCAGTAGTTCCCAGGGAAGGGTGAGAAAGGCAAGGGTTAAAAGGGTCTCCACAGGTCTGCCAGAACTCAGGTGGGAAACTCAAACAAAGAGATTCCTTATCCCTTAACCAGGTGAAACCTAAAATGTGGAATGAAATATCTTGGAAGAAGATTCCTGTAAAGGAGGGAGGTTTTTAAATTACATTCAGAGAGCTTCCCTTCATTATATATTTTATATATTTTCAGGGAGATTATCTACCACAGTTGGGCAGGGAGAATACGTGCCCATATATCACTTACCTGTGCTGTTATAGTTGAATGGGCTCATGTTGCAATGTTACTGTCTCACTAAAACAATTGGATGAGGAAAATCTCAAAAGAGTATTTCAGGAAGTAATTTCATATTTTCCATTCAAACATGTGTATATTATTTACTATATAAAATACCCATTGTGTACTGCTGTCAAATTTTATACAACTAATGTAGTTGAGTTCCTAATAAAATGGTACCCAGACACCTTAGCACTTGATTGACAGATATTCATGTAGACTTTTATTGTTTAAAGCTTTTAAGACACCCCGAGGGCACAGTACTGTACCTTCATAGCAAAAACAAAGGCATCTAATGAGAAATGTCTCATCTTTTCTCTTAGGGATTTCATGTAGATATTAAAAATTTGAAAATGAATTTTAAAAATTCCATGCGTTTAAAATTTATTAAGACAAAATATTTCAACAACTATTACTGGATCTGTCTCCTCAGGTACTGATCAAGAAAGGCAACGTGACTTCTGAAGTGTGGGCTCAAACTGGACAGCAAGGTGCACAGTGGAGGGAAGCGGAAGTCTTTTTAGGCATTCATGCACACACACAGGTTTGTAATCCAAGTCGCTTTGTCAAAATATCGTTTTGTTAATTTTTTTCATACTGATATATTTCCTGTCCTTAGTCTTTGAGTCCTCCCATTTCCAATTTGATGTGTTATATGAAGGCCTAGCACTTAACACTACATATGGCATTTTCCGTAAGGAATCTGGAATTCTAGAAAACCCTAACTTATCCCAATTAGTCATACTTCTAGAACATTTAATTTGAATGCCAACTCCACAGTCCACTTCTCACATGTAAAGAACACCTCACTTGATTCTGAAAATATATTGTCGGAGACTATGGTAAAATTATTTCAAATGTGATTTAGAAAGCATTTTTCTGAAAACATTTTATATGATTGAAGCTTACTCTATATAAGAAATTTATGTAATTCAAAATAATTTAGAGAGTCATAATATTATGTTATGCTATATTTAACTTCATATAGATTATAGTAACACTAGGGAGTTAAGACAAATTCATACTAAATTAAAATTCAAGTGGTACGTATATAAAAATATTTCTATCTAAAATAGCTATGTGCCAAGATATTTGGTACAAGTTTTATTTTTTTACAGATTAGCAAGCAAACAAGAGCTCCATGGGCCATGTCTTTTATGAGGATTTGCTTGAATCCTTGCTGTTAAGATCTGTTAAGATTGGGATAAGCAGAATAATAATCCAGGGCATTTATTAGGAGAACATTTCTTTTGGTCTTAATTATGTGGAACTTAATTTGATGACTTTAGAACTGTGTTTCTCTAGGTAGAAGGGATAAGATATTTACTAAAAATTATATTTCCACTCCTCTGTGTGTGCAGCACAGATAACCAAGATGACTATGAACGTTCAGTAAATATATCTGTGATCGTGGGCTTTCTCTGATAGATGAGCCCCCTTCAACTCCAATGGAAGCTCAGGCTGGATGCATGTACATTCACAATGACATAGCATTATGCCAAATTTCCCACAATGCGATGAGTCTTAAATCCCATGTTTTTTCTTCTTCCTGTAATATACAGTTTCCTTGTAAATTATTTGTACTTAATTTAAGATACGGATAAGAAATCCAAGCTAAAGATGTAAAGACTGGATAGCAATTTAATGGCCTTACACAATATAAAATTTATTCCCAGAAGGAATTCAGCTATTCGAACTCATAGTCTTAAACTAAGGCAAGAAGAATCCTTAGCAAGAATATGTGAAAGGTTGTGCTACTAGCAGACATAGGATTCCTTCCCAGAAAAGATGTTTTTAACTAGTTCTGTGCACACAGAATATTTATGTGGTAAAATTTATGTTCAAAATAACATAAAGAGGGATTCCAGCAAGTGGAATCAATTATGAATTTGGCTTTTCTAAAATTTGAAGTGTTCACATATTGGAATTTCATGAAAGAAAAATATACGCTCATGTTGTTTGAATCGTAAATCTAGAAGTTAACAGCTTGTGAGCACTTGCACTTTCCTGTGACTTACACATGCCCTTATTGAGCATCTACTATGTGGAAAACATACTAGAACTCATGATATGAACCGTGATGAATGAGCACACTGCTCATTGTTCTTCTGTTCTTACAATAACATTCTCATTAGCCTCAGAAAGCCAAGTGCCTCTAACCCTAGAGTAAAAGCACAAAATAACTTAAAAATTGCATACTGAAACATAACTGACATGTTTGCATAGCTTTATTTGGAGACTCTTAAATTTAAACAAAGTCTTCCATTACAATAAGTTTGTAATCAGAGTGTTTCTATATATTGTACTTTGTACAATATATACTTAGTCCTATGAAGTACATATTACTAAATCTGTCCCTCCATTCTACAGAGAAGAATACAGAAATGCCTGCAAGTTAAGTAACCTATTTTAGTTATTATTTAAGTACCAAATGCAGAGACAGATTTGAAACACAAGCAGGTCACTGTAATCCGACTGCTCTGCTATATTGCCCTTCAAATTTTATTAAAATATTTGACCTAGATTTTTCTCTGCCTGAAATAAGGAGCACTACAATTGCCTATTTGGGGGGGTATGAAATATATTTGATTTGTAAGGCTTCATTTATTGGCTATTCCATATCTGAAAATTGGTCTTGAAAAATGTTGATGGACTACTGCTCGACTTTTGGGCTGAAAAAGCCATTGATTTCTGAGGCATTTTTGCTTTTGGACTATTGTTAACATATTACTTACCTATTTTAAAGAACATTTAATCATGCTTGATATTATGTCTATGAAATTCCAACCCAAACTATATAAAACATTGAGAAATAACAATTCAATCATTTGAATATGACTGACAACTGGGATTGTATTGGGAGGAAAGCAGGTAAACAGGTTAACTGTGAAACACTCATGGAGTGAGCCAGTTTGGTATTCAGAAAACATTGTGTCACTTATTTAAATATTTAGACAATCCATTCTTTTTCACTTTGTATATCAACATTTTCCCAATGCTCAATTTCCCTTGTAAGAAAGTTTACAGTACCTATTATTCTTTCTAGTGTCACCTCTGCTTAATGACTTCCAAGCTCTCATTCTATCTTACAGATTTATTTTTTTCTAGGTCATCTGCTACTAAGAACAATTTTCCTTTGTGTAAATTCAACACTTGGAAACTATTATACTTTTCTTTAACAATGTGAAATGTAATTTCAATTATTCTCTCACTTTTAAAAGAAAACACTTATGTTTACACAAACAGAAATATATATCTCATTTCAAGGAAAAAAATTTAATCACTTCTTTCAAGAAAAACGATATTTTTCAGAATTGGTTAGAAGATGTTTAAGACTAGTGACAGGAAGTAGTTTGTGCAAAATCTCTAAGAAAAATAATACTTTTCGTTAACCCATGTCTAATTGTTCTAATTTACATTAAAATAGTTCTTACTTTAACATATACATATTTAGCTTGCAGTGGAATTTAAGACAAACACTGAATCAATTCCACTTAGAAATCTGAAAATAAACAACTTGTGACATTTTACGTTCTATGAAACAGTGCTCTTTGCTGTTCCAAGCAGTTAGGTCTTGTTATGAACCAAAGAGATTTTTCTGAAAATTTTAGTATCTCTTTTTATTTTTTAATCACTTCTGATCTACTCAACTACATATAAATTAGAAAATGCTTTCAAACTATTTTGAAAGCATGGGATTCCATTCATCAGATGCATTAATCAAAGGCAAATCAAATTGCTTCAATTCCAAAGATTTGACTGATTTTAATAAAACTCAAGCCTTGAGGGTTGCTGTCTTTTAACTTCCAAATCCTTTGGGGTGGCTAGATCTGAATAATAGCAAGAACTGAGCCGAATAAAGCATGCATTTGTACCCTGTTTCTCTTGGTACTTTATGTCAGCCGATGGCCCTCCTGCTGCCTGTCACATGTTATGAGGCTCTAAGAAAGGAACAGGTCTTGTTTGGGACCTGTGAACTAGCAGAGGCTCTCGTGATTAGTGATTCCTGCCAACTCTCTAGGCCACATATCCTCACCATCTAGACAGGTAGTGGTTTTGCCCATCTCATGTGACAGAGACCTATAATGATCCTCAAGTTTCCTGGGTCACTTTCATTATGTGGTATTTTTTATCAGAGTCAAGTTTGACGTACTTAATGTGTTAGCTCCACTTTCTGAACTTATTGACAGCCTTAACTCTAAGTGATTTTTCCTTTTTCTTTTTTTTTTTTTTTAAGATTGTCTTCAGAGCAAAACGTGGTATCAGTTACATAGGAGATATAGCAGTGGATGATGTGTCTTTTCAAGATTGTTCCCCCTTGCTCAGCCCAGACAGAAAGTGTACTGCTGAGGAATTCACATGTGCAAACAGGCACTGCATTGCCAAGGAGAGACTGTGTGACTTTGTGAATGACTGTGCGGATAATTCAGATGAGACTCCCTATATGTGCAGTAAGTGCAAGTGTTTCCTTGTTTATGCCTTTATCTCCCCAGTCTTACTCAATGCGGCATGTTTATTGTTGAAGCTTAAAGAGCAGGTATGTCTCAATTGCAGATCCGGGTAAGTTGGTTTACCTACATTTAAATACATTTCTTTCTCCCTTTCAATATATAATTTTGCAGCACAATTTATTTCAAAGTAAATGATGACTTTTTGTGTGTATGATTGAAATAAAAGGAGATAAATTGGAAAACAGGTATCTTCAAGGGAAAACAGAAGAGCAGTAAGTATTTATTATGTGACTTTTAGTTTTAAAGGGAAGCAAAACATCCATCAGTCGGTCCATTTGTGTTTGGTGAGCCTTCTACTTTGATGTGTTTCAGAGAGTTGTCGTTTCTTTGCATAAATTATCAGATGTGATAAACTGATAAATAAAAAATGCCCCAATAATATATCAAATGGACAGAATGATCTCCCAGTGGAGATTCAGAGCAGCTATGTAGAAGTGTTGTGGGAGACCAACTTAGAACAAATGCTACCTATTAACATATCTTCAGCTAAATGGGCCATATGTGCTCATCTGAGTAAGCTTGTAAAATTGTGAATCACAGTCCCATCACTGCTTCATTTAGTTGCAAATGAGGTGAATATAAATTGTCAAAATGAAGGTTGACGAGTTATTCCACTATTATAATAATATCTGAGCTAGGATATTACAGTTTGGTTTTATTTGCTTGTCGAAACCAAACTTAGTTATCGTTATCAAAAACTATTTCACTATAGCAAGTACTCCTAATTATATAGAGCCTTTAACTACAATTTAAAATAAAATCTTGTTAACAAAAGAAAAAATACAAATAAATTTTAAAAAACCTTTTTACTGATTTCCACTTGATCTGTCCAGAATCCCTGTGAGCTAAGTGGGCCAGATAGTAATTAATGATTTTCATGGATGACGGTACCAACAAAAATAGTTAAGAACTTCTTACAACTAATGCTAACAAACTTGGCCCCAGGACCAATTCTGTCATTCTGCCCAAGCTACCATAATACTTCTGCGTAGAAATACATTTAAAAATGGTAATACAATTCTCTTCATATTAAATAATTATTTGTTCCTTAAGTCATGGGTATTATTTCTTCTAATATCCACTTTTATCATATATAAGCCAAGTGAAATACTTGATTTATCTGAATTTTGTTGTAACATTTATCTTTGCATTTGAATATATTCTACTAAATTTTAGTTAATTTTGCAGCAAATGCTTTTACAGTTATTTCATTGCCATTTTAATTTCAATACCATACAGATCTATTAGGTTCTCAGTTAAATAGGGTAGAAGTTATGCTTTAGATCTTTATGATGTTGCTAATTAATGTATCTTTCTCTGAAATGTAATAAAACATAATTTTTAGTTCATAAAATGTGAATTTGTTTCTGGCTATATTTTTCTTAACTCTTTTTATTTGGGTTCAAAGGTCATGACTTTTTCTAGCCATTTCTGTTTGGGAAAGAATGGTGATGACTAAGGGCATCAGAAATGTATTGAAAACTTTTTCTCTTCATAATTGCTTTGTACAAAACATAATTCTAAACTAATCCAACCCTTTGGAGGGTAAATTGTACCAGAAGGTACTTCTTGGTAAGCTGATTACAAAATCTTTTTAAATAACACTGGTGAAAGAAAGCTGAATTACTTCCAGATGCTACATAGAAAAAAAGGAAACTTTTTTTTAATTCCTTGGAATAATAAACAAAATTAGAATGAAACCTAGAAGTAACCTGCATCTTGACATTGGTTTTCATTACAGAAGAATAATTTCTTTTTACATAGCCTAGCTTATTTTTATTATGTACTAAAAAAATAAACTATATTCCCAGTCTACTGGTCTTAACTGTTATGTTTTAATTATAGAGTGGCTAGAATCTGCTATTGGAATTATGAGTGGTGTTATTATCCTTCATATGCTATAAACTTTGATGTTCTAATTAGACCCAGGAGAATAGAAAAAATTAAAAGGATTACCATAGCAACTGATTTCAGAAGTTTGGCTGGCAACCAATCAAGTATTTGGACTTAATGCCTACTCTTTCTTTCTTTTGTGGGGGTTCTTTTCATTCCATCCTGCCTTCCTTTCTTTTTGAGAATTCTAAGGTTGAAAATGTATCATAACTACATAAAATATTTGAAATATGATTAGGTAGAAATGTACAGTGTAGAAATATCAGAAAAAATGAAAAAGAGACAAATCTTTTTTTTCCTAGTTTTCCCACAAGATTTATTGCTGCATTATTGTTGTACATAAAGATAGGGTTTATTTTTACATATTCATACATGCACAAAATATAACAATATAATTTGGTCAGTGTCCTTCCCCAGCTCTTTCACTCTTCCTTACCTTCTCTCCCCACTGCATACATTTCTTCTTCTAATCTACCCTTGATTACTTGAGACAAATCTTTTTAAAGGCATAGACTATGTTTGATGAAGGAGAAGAAAATATCAATTATGACATAAAAGTACCTGCTGTTTCAATTTTCTGTAAATCGATATAGACTCTGAAACCAAAATCTATCAGAAAAGAGAATTTCTATTTATAATTTGAATAGCATTTCTAAAATATAAAATATAGTGAAAATGATTTGTATATCTATGAACTACAGAACTGTAAATTTTTGTTTGAATATAACTACCCTTGAAATAGAGGCTTGATTCCTTATAATTTTAATTAAAAATTTGTTGTTAATATAGAATTGAAAATATTCCAGGCAATCTCTGAATAATTTAATTCTTCATTGTGAGAAGAATGTAGGGGCTGGAGTGGTAGCTCAGTAGTTACAGCACTTCCCTGGCATGCACAAGGACCTGGGTTCAAACCCCAACTCTACATATAGAACTAAGTGTCAAAAAAATAGAACCCAGATGAAAAAAAAATAAATAAAGTTGATTCTCTTTCACTCTCTCTCTCCCTCCCCCACACTCTCCCCTCTCCCTCCATCCCTCCCTCACTGCCTCCCCCTCCCTCTCTCTCTTAAAAAAAAATATAGGATATTTGATTGATATGTTTGGTTAGTACCCTGAACCTAATGGACATATAACACTATGTACCATCTACACTTATGTTATTTTTAAACATACAGAAAACATTTTCTAAAACTAAAGAGGTCATTTTTAATTATTAAATACACTTAAAAATTTTTGACAGATAAGGTTGCATAGTACGTATTTTAAATAGGCTGGAAGTCAATTACAAGACAATCCTTAGAAAATCCCTATTGGTGAGGATTTGAAAGACAATTTTAATAACACAAGTCTACCCTCAAAATGACAATAAAATAAGAAAATGTTCTGAACCAAACAGTTATAAAATAATTCATAACAAAACCTGTGGGATCTTGTTAAGCTAATACTTAGAGAAAAATTTACAGCCTTAAACCCTCATATTAGAAACTAATTAGTAACACAAATTAATGAGAAAGAACACAATTATAAGATAAAGTTTGAAAAGACTGAAACATTTCTTAAACCCTGTCAAGACTCAAGAGAAACAGAAAAGATAGAAATAAAATTAAGTTGATATATTTATTGACTAATTGCTTGTCAGGCAATATTTAAGACACCTACTACATTAGTTAATAAAACAAAATTTTTCTCATGTACATATACAGCATGTTCATGTTAAACAGAATATACTATCCCTATAGATAGATACATATGCAACCACACAGAAACACCCTTACATAAGCATATATGTGTGTGTGTGTGTATGTAAGTAGCACAGTAAGGACAGCCTGGATCAGAAGATGTTGAAATGAATTCCTGAAGGAGGTCTGAGACTTGCTGTTTTCCTTTATTATAGCCGTCCTGATGGGAATATATGGAATCTAATTGTGGCTTTAATTGGCATTTCCCTAATGATTAATGATGTTGTGCATCCTTTTCTTGAGCTAATTAGACATTTGTGCATCATCTTTGGAGAAATAGCTTTTGATATCTTGGGCCCATTTTGGTGAGATTGTTTTATAGCCTTTGCTGTTGAGTTGTAGGACTTCTTTGTAATTCCAGATTTAAAAGCATTGTCAAATGCATACATTAAAAAAAATTTAATCTTATTGTGTAGAATTTCCTCTTAAAAGTTTAATATTAATAGAAATTAGTATTAATAATGAAACTGAATGGAAAGCACAAAGAATTCCCATATTCTATGTGCCTCTGTGTACACACAACCTGCTCCACAATCAGCCAGAGTGTAGGATTGGGCAGTGGATGAACCTACACTAATAACCCCATCTTACCCAAATGCTGTAGCCTACATTAGGTTTCACTATTGGTGTTCTACATTCTAGGGGCTTTGCTTAATGTATATAAACATGGATCCATTATCACAGTGTCATATAGGGTAATTTCACTGTCCTGAAAACCTACACTCTGTTACTCTTGCCTTCCTTTCCCCCTGGCAACAGCTGATGTTTTTTTATAATGGTCATAATTTTACCTTTCTAGAATGTCATATAGTTGAAAAAATACAGTAGTAGGATTTTTTCAGATCGTCTTATCTCACTCATATTCACTTAAGACTATTCCATGTCTTTTCGTGACTTGCTAGCTCATTTCTTTTTAGGGCTACATAGTATTCTGTTGTCTGAATGCACCATACTTTATTTATCCAAGCACTCACTGAAGCCATCTTGGTATCTTCTGACTTTTGTAATTATGATTAAAGCTGCTATAATGTAGGGTTTTGCAGGCATACGTTTTCAACTCATTTGGGCAAATATCAAGCAAGGAACATTGTTGCTAAACTATATGATACAGTACGCCACATATATGCTTTACAAATATTATCTTCCAGTCTGTGGGTCTTCTAATTTGCTTTACAGTGCCTTTCATGAAGCCTTACTTTTTAATTTTAATAAAATCCACCTCATTCAAGTATTTTTTTCATGGATTGTTCCTTTGGTATTGCATTTAACAAGTTGTTTCCAAAATCTAGAACATCTAGATTTTTTTTCACATATTAGTTTGTAGGATTTTTATAGTGTTGTATTTTGCATTTAAATCTGCAATCTTTTATGAATTAATTTTTGTGAAGGGTGTGAGGTCTATGTCTAGAGTCATTGTTTTGCATTTGGATGTCTATTTTTCTGAACCATTTTTTTAAATCACTATTCTTTATTGTTTTACCTTTGTTTTGTTTTAAAATATCAATTGAACATATTTTTGTGGTTCTATACTGGACAAATAGTTGAACATCTTTCTAGGTTCTGTATTCTCTTTGATTAATTTATTTATCTATCATCATCCTTGCTGTTATTTTGCGAGTTCCATGCTGTCTTGATTACTGTAGCTTTATTGCAAGGCCTGAAGTCAAGTAATGTCACTCTTCTTCCTTTGTCTTTCTTAACTATTTGTTGACAATTTTTGATTTTTTTTTTTGCCTCTCTGTACAGCTTTTATGATCCATTAGTAAACGTCTTCAAAACAACTTGCTGGCATTTTATTAGGATTGCTTTGACTTTAAAGACCAATTCAGTTAAGAACTGACTTCAAGACCACATTGAATCTTCCTGTCTATGAACATGGAAAGATCTCTCATAGTATTTATTGATTGTTTGATTTCTTTTGCCATCATTTTTTTTTGTTTTCCTGATCTAAATCTTGTATAGATTTTTTTGAACATAAAACAAAATATTTCATTTTTGAGAGATGCTAATATAAATGTTGTTGTTTTGATTTTAAATTCTACTTGTTCAATGATGTTATATAGGAAAGCAATTGACTTCTTTGAATATTAATCTGACATACTGCAACATTGCTTATTAATGTCAGATTGTTTGGAATCCTGGAGTTCCCAGAATTGTTTAATAATTCCAGAATCTTATTGTTGATGGTGAACTCTTTTAGATTTTCTACATAGACAATTATATCACATGGTATCAGAGATAATTTTATTTATTTACTTTTGCCTTTTGTCTTACTTTATTTTTCTAATGCATCCAGTTTGATGTTCAAGAGGAGCTTTGAGAGGAAACATTTATGCTTTTCTTCGAATCTTAGTGGGGAAGCATCCAGTTTTTTGTTTTTGTTTTTGCTTTTCACGTTTACCATATATATGATGTTAGCTGTAGTCCCTTTGCTTGCAATTCTTTATAAAGTTGAGTAACTTTCCCTCTCTTTTTAGTTTGCTGAGCAGTTTCATCATGAATAGATATTAGATCTTGTCAAAGGCTTTTTATCTAACTTTTGAAATAATATAATTACATGATGCTTAGTTTTCAGATTGTTAATGTAACAGACTACAGAAGACTACATATTTGGTTTTTGGGTGTTGAGTCATCTTCCCAAACCTGTAATTGAGCTCATTTTTTCTGGCATATAATTATCCTAATACATTATTGGATTGATATGCTAATATTGTGTTGAAGATTTTGTATCTATCTTCTGTAAGAAGTAGAGAATCTTCCTAATCCTTTTAGGTTGCTATCTTGTTGCTAGCATTTGCTTTCTGTGTAAACTTTTGACTGTGAGGAAGATTGTATTCCACATATACATGTATATATCCTCTGCGTTACATTCAGTTCAATATTCCATTTAAAAATTTCTCTCATTTTAGAATTTGTGCTTGGTTGTGGCAAAAAATGGATTTGACAGTATACAGTGTCCTCTGTGGTACCTGTGTACATTATCCTGGATACTGAAAATTTCTGACTTTGATAATTATAGATGCTCCTCACACTGGGGTTTGATCCCGATAAAGTTATTGTCTGTAAAAAGTATCCTTCACTTGGAAATTCATTTAATTTACCTAATATATTATAGTTCAGCAACACAGTGTACCATAAAGCATTGGCTGTTTACCCATAGCCTGTCTCGGAGCTATGATGAGTAAGGATCTTACTGCATTATCACTAGCCTGAGAAATGGTCTTCAAAATTTGAAACATGGTTTCTGCTGAATGTTTGCCTCTTCCAAACATCATGAGGTTAAAAAAAAAAAAAAATGAGTCAAGCCATGCTAAGTTGGATGCCCTATAGTTCAATCTTAGTCAATAATCATTTAAAACCTGAACATATCCATTGTAATTAACATTCGTATTACTTGACATATTAGTTTGGTGTTTCCTTTTCTTTTATTTACTCAGTAAACATTAGGTACCTCAAATACCTGGAGCAAAAACAAAGAAAAACAAGATAGGCCTTGAATATCTTGTCTAATAAAAGAGTTAGGTACACAAACATTCACATTTTGAGTGAGAGAGTTAAGTGCAAATTACTTCTACAGGGGACAAAGGGAGATATTTAAATACTAATCCCAAACTAGGTTTGTGTAAAAGTGATACATCACCTTGAAAACAACTAGTGTGTTTTCAGGGACTTTATTAACCATGGACTCTGAGTAACTTTTATTTGCTGTGGGAGATTATGTTAGACAGTGGGTCAGGTACAGTGTTAGTCTCCAGGCTTCCTGTGAAGGATCAGCTGTCCTAGGCTGCACAGACTAATTATTGCAGGCTGAGTGACGGGCTTGGAAACCTTCTATCGTCTTTCCAAAATTGTCAAGACTGATCCCTGTTCTTACTTGCTCAGTGTTTTATATAACATAGTATTTTCCAAGTTATGAAATCAGATACTCAGATATGGGAGGGGTTTCTCTGGATCATGGGTTGATCTAGATTTTCTAAATGTTTTGTATGTAACATGCAGTGTGAATTTGTGAATTTTCAAAATATTGATATTATCAGTGAAGTTTTCACAAATTACTTATGCCCAAAACCTTTTTCTTTTTAATGTGGAAACAAGTATACTTAATGTAGAATAATTTATTTTTTCCCATAACACACAGTTCAGAAAGTACTGCTTAGAATTTTTTTATTATTGCTTCATGAAAATAATAAGGAAATACAAGTGAAATAATTCTGTTACAAATTCCTAACAGTATAATCCAATGACAATGGGTGAATGTTATTGATTTTTTTAACTGTTACTTTTGAAATGATATGGATTCATAGGATTTTAACAAAGTTAATACTGAAAATTCAGCATGCTCTTTATATAGTGTCTCTTGCTGGATATATAGTTATAGTTCAATAACAAAACCAAGAAACTGATGTTGACTCAACACGTGTGTATAGTTTTATAACATTTTATTACATGTGTGAATCTACATGATCATCACTGCAATCCATACTTTCTGTCTCCATTGAAGATTTCCCTTGAACCACTCCTTATCGTAACATTTATTCCCTCCATCCTACTACTTTGTCTCCTGTCTTTGTCATCTTGAGAAATTTTTTCAAAGGGAACTATTTAGTACAGGACCTTTTGAGTCTCTCAGTAGAATCCCCTTGAGGTCCATTTGTTGCTTTTCATCAGTGAGCTGTGTTCTGTGGTAATAATTTTAACATGCTATGGTACTGTTTTCAGAGTGGCTGTATCATTTCACATTGCCACCAGTAACGTATGATGATTCAGTTTCTCTTGTGAGTGTTTGGTAGTATAGCTATTGTATTTTTGTTTTTGCTGTTCCATTAACTGTGGAATGATGTTGCATCCATTTCCCTGATAACTAGTACTGTTGAACATCTTTTGATGTGTTTATCTGTCATTTTTTATATGTTATTTTGGCTGAAATTTCTCTTTATGTCTTCTCCTATTTTCTAATTCTCCTTCTTTTAATTGTTGAATGTTGAAAATACTTTCTATATTATAGATATGTGAGTGGGAAGTATTTTCTCTCAAGCTTCAGATTGTCTTTCTCTTCTCTTAAACAGATTGATTGGAGACCAAACATTTTTTAATTTGGATGGAATCCAATGTGTTGATCTTTCTTTTTATGGATCATGCTTTTGATACTGTATCTAAAAAAAAAAAAAAAGAAAAAAATGTCTAAAAAACAAAGTCTTAGGTTCCACATTTTCTGTTTCTTCTCAAAATTGTGTAGTAGTATAGTTTACATCAAAGTTTATGATTTTTTATTATTTCTGTATAAATTCTGTATAGGTTTAGGTCAAGATCCACCTCCCCCTATCATAGCTATCCAATTGCTCTAATACCATGTAGAAGACTGTACTCCCTTAGTTTAAATGTGTTTTCCCTTTTGTCAGAAAATAGTTGATTGTACTTTTCTGGAGCTATTTTTGGGTTTTCCATCAAAATAGAGATCTAAGTGTGTTATAGTTTGGATCTTGAATACCCTCCCAAAAGCCTGTGAATGAAAGGTGTGTTCCTCAGTGTGACACTATTAGAAAGTAGTGGAATGTTAACGATGAAAGATGAGCAGGAGCTTTTTAGGTGATGGCTGAACAAATGCCTTCAGTAGGTGTGAGATGTTGGTCCTTTTCTCTTTGCTTCCTTAATGCCATAAAATAAGCAGCTTGCTTTCCCATGTGCTCTGACCATGATGAGCTGCCTCACAATAGACCCAAAAGCAATGGGATCAACAGATCAAAGATAGAAACTTCCAAAACTATTACAAAAGAATGAACCTTTCTTCTTATGTTTCTTTATCTCAGGGTTTTTGCGGCAATAATGGAAAACTCACCACCACAAAGTGTCAATTACTTTGCCTATACAGCACAATCTTGATAACTAAACTAGTGTAATACATTTTGAAACTATTCAGTGATTACACTGAATTTGTTATTCATTAAAAATTGTTTGGGTTATTCTGGTTCTTCTGATTTTCCACATGAAATTTAGAAATATTTCATCTATATTTAGAAACAATATTGAAATCATTTTGTTAAGAATTGCACTAAATAAGTCAATTTTGGGAGAAGTAACTTCTTCAATATATTTTGTCCTCTAATCAGTGAGCACAGTGTGACCCTTTACTATTTAGAGCTTTGGTTTCTTTCATTGGTATTTTATAATTTTCAGTGTTCAATGTCGATATATGTTTCATTAGTTTTACAGCTAGGTATTTGATTTTTGAAGACTTGTAGTGCATTATATTTTTAATTTTTGTTTTCATGTGTTCATTGGTAGTATACAGAAATAAAACTAAGATTATATCTTAATCTTGTGTCCTTAGACCTCATTGACTCATAAAAGTTCTTAGATTTTTGTAGTATAGTTTTTTATTGTAGACAATAATGTCATCTTAAATAGGAAGAGCTTCACATTTTCCTTTCTGATCTATGTACCATGAAGATTTTGTAGAAGCCTTCAGTGAGACCAGTTGAGCATAGAGATTGCTTTTTCAGGAATTTCTAATTCATGATTTTCATGAATTAAAATAGCTATAAATTATTTAAAGTTACTTATTTTGTGCTGAGTAAGTTTGTGCTTTGCAAAGAATAGGACTATTCCATCTAAGTCATCACATTTATGAATATACAGATGTTCACAGAATTCCTGTATCATACTTCTTATAGCCATAGAGTCTATAATATTCCATGTTTTATTTCTTCTATAGTTTGTATATTGTCTCTCTTTTTCCTTGATATTTGTAAGAGTATTAATTTAAAAATTGAGAAATGATAAATGCACTTTTAATCCTCTACAAGTAATTTGTCAGAGTTCAGGTAATTGAATTACAAAAAAGACTTGTAGAGTTGGAGATTATCATAGAAGTTAGATCAAGATCTTTGGAATAAGGACCTAAGACTTCCATGAAAGATTTATTGTACTCAATTACAATTAAACTTGGATCTTTTTTCTCTCCATCCTAGCTCTTACTCCATTCTATTAAAAGGTGAGAACACCACTAGGACACATTTATTGACAAATCAGTCTCAACATCTACCAAATGCTATTGGATGAATTGACAAATGAAGCAGCCACCAAAAAAGAAATCATTTCTGTGACCTGGAAGACAACAGAGATGGGAAGGGAGAATCAAGTCCTGTTAACACTTGTGTGAGACAGAATCCACTGCCTCACATAAAATGCATTTTCAAGTGTCGGGTACCCCTTCTTGTAACATTTTTCCTAATATTGAATCAGTTTTTCCCTATTTTCCCCGCATAAGTTTTTTATGATACCGTTTTGATATTTGTACTTCTCTTTAATAATAAAACTTCAGTGTTAGAAAACAGGCACCATAATTCTGTACACATTTTCCTTTCTCATGTTCTCAATCATGAAGTTAGTAAAAATATTCTTGGATCCTTTAATAGCTTCTTATGTGCAAGGTCTTAAGACTACTGTTATCTAGTCTTCCTCTTACTGGGTAGTTTCAGTTCTTAAATTTTTGGATTTCTTGGCTGTTGTGATTATTCTGCATTTCATTGATTAAAGAGTCATTGGACCAGTAAGAGGAGTGAGAAGTAACCCCACCTCATCATAAAAGGTCACACTAATTATAATCTACTATGTACTGGAAATTGGAGTATGGGCAGTGCATGACCTCTGGGAGAGGGTTCCACAAGCCAAGCAGTAATGATGAAGGACCTACAGGAAAGCTCCATATCTGAATGGCAAAATCCAGTCATGGAATATTATCTTAATAGATACCATTAAAACAATGGCAAACACTGGAAACATCAGAGGGGTCTAATTCTTTTACGCTATAGTTATTAAAATTAGATAATGGGACTGGAGTGGTGGGTCGGTGGTTACAGCACTTGCCTGGCATGCGTAAGTACACAGGTTCAAACCCCAGAACCCATGTACACAACTAAGTGTCAGAGCAACTAAAGCCATGTGAAAAGCTCAATAAAAAATAATTATCTCTGTCTCTCTCTCTCTCACTGTCATTCTCTCTTTAAAAACAATTACTTAGATAAATCAAGCATACACATATATGGTCTCCTACAAACTGAACATATAAAAATTAAGAATTGTGTGAAATATGAATAGAAAGTGATAAATGACAGAAAAATTAGAATGGAGTTGGATAAGACAAAAGAGAAATATAGAATAGCAGTTATATTCCTAATAAAATTTTAGTCCTAAATAAAATTTTAATCAGGAATGATATTCATTGTCAATATAATTCTCAGCACAATGAAAAACATTCAGTGAGATGAAATGACTCACAGTAAATAATATGACAGGATGAAAATTAATTCTATGTATAATTGATGATGAATAAGATAATAAGATATGGGGGCTGGAGCAGTGGCTCAGTGTTATGACGTTTGCCTGGCATGCATGAGATGTGGGTTAGAACCCCAGCACCACATACAAAACAAAGTGTCAGAGCAACGAAAGCCAAATGAAAAACTAAATAAAATTGATTCTCCCTTCCTCTCTCTCTCTCTCTCTCACTATCCCCCTCTCTTAAAAAAAAGAAAATAGGATATGTAATATAAATAATAATATATAATAAAAATTTTTCTCATCAAAAAGTATTTAAGCTAGTAAAATTCAACTAAAATAAAATCTATAACTGGCATATAGAAGTATTCTTAGTAGTATCAGAGATAATGGCATAAAAATATTTAAATGATGAATAAAGATGTATGTTGCAATGAAAGAGTAGCCCATCAATTTAAACTTAATTTCTTGATTAAAAAAAATTAAGCATTTAAAGGTAAAACCTACAATGAAGATTTAATTTGGTAACTATAGTAAATCTTTTTTAAAAACCATTAGTATGTATAAAAATATGAAAATCCAGTTAACACATATTATAAAAAACTTCCGTGAGGTTTTTGCTGATCAGATATATAAAAAATAAAGTCAGAGTATTTTTAAAATATGATCAGTAAGGTTAAATTAATACACGTATATTAAACTTTGAGTCTTAAAAATAGCAATATTTCTTTCAGTCATATTAGCTACATTTATACACGAGTTACAAATTAGAAGACAATTTTAAAAATTTCATGTAATGTAAGTTGTATGGACTGTATTACTTGACCAAAGCACAGTAAAACTAAAGGCTCAAATTAAAACGCTGAAACAATCAGATGTATAATTTTATATTCTTAAATAAATAGTGGATAAATATTGTATTTAATTTATAACAATAATTAGTTTTAAAATATAATTAATAACAGTAAGTAGTGTCGAAAGCATAAAGTACTTGGTAATATATTTAGAACAAGTTGAAACTAGAAAATACTATTGAAAGAAATCAGAAAAGAAAATGTTGAGATCTGACTTACAATATAATGCTTATATATAGCTAAAAATATTATAGCATCCATTAAAAATTTTGTTGGGAGGGAAGATCTCATGTTAAGTGTTCTTATTACAACTGAAAGAAAGAAAAGGAAAAGAATGAAAGAAAATAAGAAAAGTTTTATTGGGAATCAGAACTGATTGCTGAATGTTTAATGAGGACAACATATTTTTATAGTTACAATTGTATTTGTTTAAAAATTAACTTTTAATTAAAGGAGAAAGTGTAACTTTTTAGTGGAGAAATCTAATGGAATCTAACCAGATATTCAAAGTAAACATCATAGATTTTCAGATGAATCAGTTTTGCCTCTGGACATGATGTGCTGAGGTGGTACAGCATCACTAGGGTGGTCTGCTAAAATGTATAATCTGCATCTCAAGACAGGATTCCTCAGAAAAGCTTAAATTCAATTCAGGTACTTTCTATAATATCTGCCTTGTCC
>PVKS010019677.1:0-38006 GCA_004027875.1 Aplodontia rufa
GGGGGGGGGTACTCCTGGGGATAATTGCAATATCCAGAATATATACACATTTTATACACATTTTATATTATTTTGTTAAAATCTTGTAAGGTTGCTCAAAAATAAAAAAATAAAAAAAATTGCAAAAAAAATATAATGGAGAAGTGGTTTGCATATGCAGTGCTTGGTTTTGAGCATATGTCTTTGAGCTGCTATGTAAATATTAACAGAAAACCCTTGTAACCTGGGGGGAGCAACACAATTATCTTTGTATTTTCTTTGTTTTAATTAGATTAGAGGTCCTTAGCTTATTAGCAATCAATAGCATCTATAAACCAGAGTGAGTTGTGTTGTATTTGAGGGATTGATAATCCTTGTAAGTCAGATACTGCTGACATTTCCTAAATCATCTGAAAATAATGCCCACACAATTTCTGCAGACGTTGGTACCTAAAATAATGATCAAACATGAACCTGACCATTCAATAAAGTCAGAACAAGGGACAGGAGGTTACTAGTTTTCAAGCACAAGACTCCATGCTAAGGGTTTTATATATTTTATCTCATTTCATCCTCGCAGTAACAATATTGAGTAGATATTATCCTCATGTTTAAGATAAAGAAGCTGTGAAGTTAATTAAAGTAATGCAGAAAGAATAGAAGTTAAGCTGGGATTGGAGCCCTGCATACCTGATTCTTTGTTTAGAGCTCTATTTGTTCTTTTTTTAGCCCTGTGTTCAGGCTCTAGGGAACACTAAGTGCAATGCATATTGGCAAAGATAGAATGCTTCTTAAGGTGATATTCAGGGTAATAAAAGTGATTTTCTGTGCACATGGGAGCCTACATTTTAATCCATTTTCCATTGCTATAACAAAACACTTGAGGTTGGGTACCTTGTAAATAGAAGAACTTATTTAACTCAGTTTGGGAAGTTGAAAATCCAAGATTGGCAGAATCATTGCTTTGGACTCTGGTAAGGACTCCCTTGGCTCTGTCATAGCATGGCAGATGGCACCATGTCAGGAGTGAGTGCAAGAGAAAGAGACCAGAGGTGAGATAGGAAGTGAAAGAGTGGAAGAAGAGCCAGTCTTGCTCTTTTTAAACAACCTTCTGGCAAGAAGTAACTAGGCTTCCTTTAAACTCCATTTGTCCCTTCTGAGGACACACATACCATAGGACCTCCCAGAAGGCCCCACCTATTAAAGCTTCCACCATTTCAACACTGCCATGGTGAAACCCAACCCTCCAGCACACAATCTTTGGGAGTCACACTCAAAGCATCTCTAAACCATAGCAGATCCACTTACTGATGTGAGGAAACACTTCTCCAAAAGTTAGTGGGAACACAATGGGTACTTTCAGATATTCACTTCACACCTTGATCGTCTGAAACACATTCAATTGTAAGTAGCGATCAACTCCTACCACAAAATATTCCCACAAACTCCAGAAAGAATTTTCATATCCCACAGAGATCATGGATTTGTGAGACAAGTAAGAAGGCTTTCCTGACAGTAATTGCTGGGTTGAATTAATGGGGTTAGCCACCCACGGTGACACTCAGAGGCCCGATGGGCTGAGAGGAAACAACAGCGAATCCTTTCTGATGTTGACAAAGGCTTTTCATTCCAACTACACCTGTGGGAAAGCAAGCCAGTGCTGTCCTGTTGGTGAATAAACTCAAAGCAGCAATGTACACATGTCATGCTTGTGAAGTGCAAGCTTGATTCTGAAATAGATAAAGAGAAAATGTGGCCTCGGGCCGTTGGTGACAGAGAGAGAGATCAGAGTTGGTGCCAGAGCTTGGAAATGTAGGAGTCACAGGTTCTGAAGTTGCAAGGTTAGTTGGCCGTCAGAAATAGAGAGGGAGGTGCTCAAAGCAAAGATCTCAGGATCTAAAAGCACCCTTCTGCATGAAGATGCTTCGGCAGGGCAGCGTGCTTTCCACCCCTCCCCAAGAGACCTCTTGCTGCACCCTGTCTGAGACCACACGTCACAACATGCCCTCTCTGCAAGTCTCCACATAGCCTCGGCCCTTGCTGTCAAAAAACTAAAATTTTGGGTACCAGCTCATTCTATTCAGGCAGCTCCAATTGCCAGCTACATCTAGACAGAAATCCTCCTGCAGCATAAATTTATTTGTGCTACTTCTGCATTTTCAGCGGCCTCCCACAGCCCTTTGGTATTGCAAGTGTTTGAAGATACCACACAACTTTCTATCTGCTTTGTATTAGGTTCACATACAAATGAGATTTAGTAAAATGCTGATACAGTTGGGTTGAGGGATAAGTTAGTTGCATCATGACCTAAAATACAGGCCATGTGTTTCTGTCTAAAATTCAAAATCCACATCTGGCACTAAAATTTGGAATGTTCACACAAAACATTGACTTTAAAATTGTACCACTTCAGGACTATAATTCACTCAACATCGATGCTTGCTTGACCACTAGTTTGCTTACAGATCCAACAACCCTTTGGATTCCTCCTGTATAATGTACAGTCTGATTGTCCCCATACTAAGTCTTTTCAACTATTTCTATCATTTTATTTTCAAGCACTTTGTAATCCTGATTGCTCATCTGAAGTACTTTTAGTTCACTGAGCGTAAACTTAAATACAGGGTATTCAGAGTTGGGATAGGAAGCGGATAAAACAGGGACTTAAATTCTCCTACGCCAGCAATCCTAACCACAAGCATGCTTCAGGATTTCTTAGGAATCGAAATACACATGTCAAGACCACTTCTCTGAGGAATTTGACGGTAAGATGGCCTGTGCCTTTAGAAAAGCTGCCCAGGTGCTGATATGTCCCAATATTGAGCACCATTTTCTAATGTTGGTTCTGCCCTTTGTGGTCTCATTTCTCATTCTTCTTGCCTAAGGACAGTTTCAGCGGTTTCAGTTTGTATCAGTCATTTATTTAACAGGACAACTTTGATCCCGCCATCTGGTAGTGAGAGAGATTGCTAACGAGGATAATGTAGTAAGAGAAGAGTGGAAAGCCAAGGACCGAGTCAAAGAGAGCATCAGACTCAGGCTGGGAAAACAGTTCATGGAAAGAACAGTTTCTCTGCAGTGGTTGGAGAGAAGCAAGATCAAAGTAGTTTACAAGTGGATCACTTCTCTGCCTTTTCGCTAGGATCAAGTGTGTTAGTAGATTACAAGTGGGCGATGGATATAGCATAATATCACTTCTGAAGAATATCACTTTTCTTATGGAAGTCTGGCAATGAAACAAGGGGAAACATGAATAGGCTCTGGAAGGAGTAGCAGGGCTCCCAAAAAGACAACAAAGACCTAGACAAAGTTGGAAGTCAAGGAAAGGGGTCAGCAGGATGCAGTCCACTGGACTGTTAATTTTTTTGATTCTTCCCCTTCCTAGATGGAAAGCTGTCTAAAGGTTCTCCCCACCAAACCTCACACTATTTTCAGTACTAAATATGTGTCTTTGATTGCTAGCCTTCTCACAATATTAAATTATGACCATTGTAGAGGCCCATAGTTCAAAAGAATGTATGACATGGTGCAATCAATAAAAACTGGAGAAGTAAAAAATAAAAAAATAAAAATAAAAGGGAGAAGAAAGGGGCCAGGGGAGGGAGAAGGTGAAGGTGGGGGAAGGAAGTACTGGGGAGAGATGTTGCCCAAATTATATTACATTGTGTGCATGCATGAATGTGTTATACAAATCCCCCATCATTATGTACCGTTATAATGCACCAATAAAAAATGTGGAAAAAATGAAAGTGTGGAGCTACTTTCTACTTCAGCAATGTACCAGGGTCAAATAGAGAAAGCAGGGAATCATAAGTTCTGCACCTGGATCAAAGACTTTGAGTTGTAACCATTTCCTTCAAATGCATTGAGCCTCCCATAGCAACAAGTTCTGGCCGCAGCACTGAGCAGGTGAGGACTGTACAGGACAGGGCCCCGGGAAGAGTGAACAAGGGTTAGAACTTCCAGAAAAACTCAAGGCTCTATAATTTGACCCCGGATGTCAAATCCAGATAGTTTAGATATTTCAGTATCTCTTTGCTCTCATGAATGCCTAGTGATTGACCAAAAATCCCAAAACAAATTCCTGGGACATATGTGGTCTAAAAACCTTTAAACAAAGCTCAACACAATGTAAAATTGCCCAGGGCATCCGCCAGGGTCTCCTGGTTCTTTCTGATTCCCTGCTGCATTCCTCAGATCACACATACCTTCAGGGGATTTGTTCAGTGGTTTCCATTATCCCAACCTCTCGGGTAGATATTTTATCCCAAATACCAACTAATATATAAAGCTCTCTACCCTTTCATATCTTGGTTCATATACCCTGCCTGCACAATTTTTTTAAAGCCAGAAATAATTAATGTGGGACCTATGAGAAAATGAGTATTTTAAGGGCTCTCTCAAGCTGATTAACTCACTTCTCATAAGATAAGAACATCTGCACAGCCTTTCAAGATGCAATGTGCATCTCCTCTCTGAAGACTCTCCTTTTACACAGTTAAATTTGTTGATGTTTTCTTTGTAACAATACCCTTTGTTCTAACAAAGAGAAAATATGTACTCATTAGGAAAGGAGACCTATATTCCCAATAACTGCTGCAGGACCTACATAGAATGGATCCTTATGTAGCAGCAGTCTGAACTTAACTAAAAAAGAAATTAATCAAATCAAATCCTGTTTGAGATGAAACAACTTCTAAAGAATGATTAATTAACTTATTGTACTTGATTCTTAACTTTAAGATAGACAGATAAAGGGGTCTGAAGTGTAACTGAAAAGAAGGCAGGGGGTGAGGTCTCAACACAAGTCTTGGAGTTTTGAGACAATCCTTCAGAGTCAGGGAGGGCTAATCCAGTCCTGAGTCCCTTATCAGGGTGACAGCTGCCACAATTCCTCCTACACGTGGGGCTGTGTGCTAATCCATGCACCCAGCCCTTGAAAACTAGGCCTATATTCTCCAAAACTGGAGAGGCTTATCTTACGTTATTTTCTTCATTCCCAGCACAGGCTTAAAGAAGTGAAGCCTAATTATCATACCAACTGCTTTATTTTGAATGGGGAAAGAACATGCATAATTCTTGGAACTAGAATATTCTCACAAGCCATTTCTTTTCCATCAGCACAGATTTGCCAATGATTCATTTGAGAGATATTCTATAATAAAACAAATTTATTACTTTAAAAAAACACTAATAGTATCATTAGAGAAGTTTTTATATAATTCCAATAAAGGTGTCTATGAATAGGCATTGGCCAAGGGGAGATGAGAGAGGACAATTTTGTTTAGTTAAAGAGGAGTTAAAACTTGCCTTAATAAGAAGCTGTAAGAAGTTTGGAATGGGTGATAAAGTATCATAAAATACCTAAGAGTTGTGAAAAAGGAATAGACAAATAAGGCAAAGGTCAAAATAAAAAGAATTTTTTCTGTGTTAAGAAGTTTGCATTTGGGGCTGGAAGTTTGCGTTGGTGGCTTTGCGATTACAGTACCTGCCTGGTATGTGCAAGGACGCGGGTTCGAACCCCAGCACCACGTACACAACTAAGTGTCAGAACAACAAAAGCCACATGAAAAACTAAATAAAATTAATTCTCTCTTTCTCTCTCTCATTGTCCCTCTCTCTTTAAAAAAATTTTGCATTTTATTCGAAGCAGATAAGAACTTACCAAAAGATTGACTCCATCGACAATATTTAGAGAGATTATTTTGGAAGCTGAGAGAGAGGCAGGGTGGAGAGCATCAGATTGGAGATAGAGACAACTGTGACCTTAGGAAAGTTCACTAATCTCTCTGAGCCTCAGTTTGTACATTCCTGAAGTGGAGAGTAATCAGACCTAATTAATCTGTGGCATAAATGAAATGACTTGCATAAAGTATGATGTGCCTGAGATTTGGAAAGCAGCCAACACAAGATTTGTATTATAAGTTATCTGGGTAGGGTCAAGACTAGAGGGTTGAGTGGTAGCAGGAAAGAAAGGAAATAAATTTATTTACCCATTTAAGGGACATTTCTTGAGCATCTACTATGTCAGACAGAACGTTGGATGATGAGGTATATTTATAGTCTAGCAGATGTATCCGTAGTGTGTTAGAAATGACTTATGTCCTAGCCAAAGCTACCAATGGCAAAAGAACACTAATATGGAAAATACCATATGATTATTGTTTTGAAAAATATTCCTTTCTATAATTAGAAATGAAGAAAAGTTTCTTCAAAAATATTCCTTCATTAGTAGACAAATTCCTTAGTCCCATATATTTTTGTCAACTTATTCTGCCAGTGATTTCCTTACAATATCTATCCACATTATCTTGCTCTCTTGTGAGTGAAAATTAAAGACAAACCAATGCAAAATGGGTGGAAACTTTGAGAGGCACAACATCAGTTATTTCCGACATTGATTTGGCAACTGAATAATAAAAGAATGTGCTTTTTAGATAAAAAAGCAACTCTATATCTTATGAAAACAGTTTAACATGGAACTCTGATGTTTTTGAGATCCACAAGTAAGCAAATTTGTTTCTACCATACACTTTAGAATAAAACTAAGTTAAGATAAACAATTAAGATCCAGAACTGAAGAAAAGGACTTTGCAAAACTGTACATTATACAACAACCTGAAGAAAGTCAAGACTGTGTGAGAGAAAAATGAAATAAAACTACCATATTATGACATATTTATGTGTAAACTTTCCCTGAGGACATTTATAAATTTACAACAGAACAAAATAAGTATATATCCTTAACTAGGTTTTTAAAGTTAGTTTTTAAATAAGAGAGTAGAGGGCTGAAGCAGTGGCTCAGCAGTTACAGTGCTTCCCTGACATGCACAAGGACATGGATTTGAACCCCAGCACCATTTACACATTGAAGTGTGGGAAAGTCACATGAAAAACGAAATAAAATGGATTCTCTCTTCCTCCTTCTCTCTCTTTAAAAAATAATTAATAAATGAATAACAGAGTAGAATCTTTCTTGGTACTTGAAATATACTAAGAAAGTTTATTTATTTATTTAGGTACACTAAGATTTTTTCACTTAAATAGGTTTCAAAACTAAGCCTATTACATAAAGAATTACTCTAAATACTACTTAGTTCCCTAGAATTCCCTAGTTCTTTAAAGCACAGCTACTGCTACTAGAGTTAATCTATATAGCTTCATGGTTTTCAGTCTTCAAATAATTTCCCTCTTGCTCCTCTTTTTCTAATAAAAGAATTATTTCTAGAGTATAGCACTTCTTCCCTAGGATTATCATTATCTCAATTGTCAAAAACTCCTAATGCTGAGTGGAATAATTTAGTAAAGAAAAACTAGGGCTGGAGCGGTGGCTCAGTGGTTTCGGTGCTTGCCTGGCAAGCACAAGGACCCGGGTTCAAACCCCAGCACAACGTACACAACTAAGTGTTGGAGCAACTAAGGCCATGTGAAAAACTAAATAAAGTTGTTTCTCTCTTTCTCTGTCTCTCTCACTGTCCCTCTCTCTTAAAAAAAAGAAAAAAGAAAAACTACATGGAATCAAAATGGTAGCTAATATTAAATGAAGTATAGAAGACCTACTCTTGAGTAATAGCTCACAACACATAAAAATGTGTGATGTTTCAGTCAGTGCTTGCATTGCTGTGATCAAAAGACCTGATAAGAACAAAGCAAGAGAAGAAAACATGTACTTTGGCTCATGGTTTCAGAGGTCTCAGTACATAGATGATCCACAGCTCTGGATCCAAGGTGAGGCAGGACATCATGGTGGAAGGGCATGGCAAAGGAAAGTAGCTCAGGACATAGCAACAGGAAGCAGAGAGAGCGCCGCTCAACACGGACGTAAAGGTAAACCCCAAAGTCATTCTAGCAGTGACCTACCACCTCCAATCATACCCTATCTACCTACAGTTACCATACAGTTAATTCATTTCAGTTGGTTAATCCACTGATTAGGTCATACCTTAGAATCTAATCATTCCACCCCTGAAAATTCTTGCATTGTTTCACACATGAACTTTTGGGGGATACCTCATATATAAACCATAACATAATTTCAAATAACTCCACTTAGCAAGTACTGTTATTTATTAAATATTTACAAAATGGAGCAACAACAACCAATGCACATAAGCTAACAATAAATATCAATGCATTTTTGAGTGGCTTTAATAAAAACTTTAGGCAAACTTTAAAAAAAATAATGATAAGTCCCTTTGCAGAAAAAGTGTGCAATATCATCATCATCAACAAGGTGGAAGGATTGAGAGAATTCAAGGATATAATCTTCAACATAGGATTCCATCACCTCAATTTATTACCCTCTACTTCAGTGCCTCTCTTCAGAACCTTACAAAAGATCAATTTTATTTTTGTTCGAAAACCTACTTTAAGAGAAACATTTCATCCCTCATAAATTTCTCATTTATTCCTAGTATTCTTTACAAAAATTAATTTAGGAACACAAATCAACAACCTACAGACTATGATGTTATTGTGAGTTGCAAAATTTCCCAGTTCTTTCCATAGCTTGGGTGCTACTCCCCATGCCCTCAAATGAAATGGAGTTGAAAGTAATTCAGAGAAAACTGGTCATACACATTCTATAATTCTAAGAGTTAGTATTATTATATAGGTATGCAGACACATTTTTTTTCCTTTAAATATCTGTATAAGCCTTCCATAATATTTGTTGATGACCACTATTGAATGTAGAGATAACAAGTCATCAGAATATGTATTAGAGGGCGGTGGTCATCTTAATCAACATCCTTTTTTTTTTAAAGAGAGAGAGACAGTGAGAGAGAGAGAGAGAGAGTCAAAGAGAATCAATTTTTATTGTTTTTCACAAGGCTTTCATTGCTCCAACATTTAGTTTTGTACGTGGGGGCTGGGGTTTGAACCCATGTACTTGCGCATGCTGGGCAAGCACTGTAACCACTAGCCACTGCTCCAGCCCCTCACCATGCATTTTTATAAGCAAAATTTAAAAAGTAGTTTTCAAATGCATCCCAATTGAAATCTTGGGCTAGTTTTTAATTTTCAGATTAATAGTTTTTAACAAAAGTTCATGCAAGAAAAATAGGATTTGTAAATGTGTGTCCTGGTTGGGGACATTTCTTCTCAGTTTCATGATGTGGGCACAATTTTATATGCAAAAATGTCTAGCCAAATTTGAATTACAGAATGGTAAGAATACAATTTAAGGAGAAAAAAAGAAGCATGGAAAATGTCTACAGAGATGCAAAAATAATCTTACTTAGTCATAAATACCTGCACTGTAGCACCAGTTGTACCCTAGCTAATTCCTTCCTTCCTTTTTTGAAAATGAGAAGATATTTCAGTAGATAAAATAGCACACATACTGAAAGGAGCCTAAATTTAAGTAGCAACCTGCTCAGTTCCTTAGACTTTTATCTGGAAGACTTGGAGCTGTTTTTTAATAACTCTAGAACAGTAGTGCTTACAAGGCTTACTGTGAAGCAAAATAACAAAAGAAAGGATCTGTGGTCCTTATTGTTATTTTCCTCTAAACATACACTCACACACACACACACACACACACACACACACACACACACACAAGTTCAGTATATGACAGGGCATGTAGAAAATGGAGAATTTAAGTTTTCCAAGAAAATAAAATGTGTTATGTCTTTACGTCACACCAGGATAATACATATGAAATGGACTCAGTACTGTCTTCCAAAAGGACAGGTCCGAGCTCTGATCCCTAGAACCTGTGAATGTGGCTTTATTTGAAAAGAAAAGGAAGCACCTTTGTAGATATAATTAAAGGTTTTTGAGATGAAAAAGATTGTCTTGAGTTATCTGAGTGGGCTCTAAACCTCGTGACAAATGTCCTTCCAAGAGACACACAGAAAGGAAGATAGACATGGAGGAGAAGGCCATGTGAAACTAGAGACAGAGTCTGGAGTGATGGGGCCAAAAACCAAGGAAAGCTGACAGCTACTAGAAGTTGAAGAGCCAAGGAATAGAATGTCCCCAAGAGCCTTGGAGGAGCACTGTTCTGCCAACTGCATTTCTGACTTCCAGAACTGTGAGAGACTAAATATCTGTTGTTTAAAGCCACACAATTGTGATAATTTGTTACAGTAGTCATAGGAAATTTATACAATATGTACATCTATGTTTATGTACGTATGTGTACATACAGATACATATATGTATGCACATACATATAAACACATGTATATAAATCCATATTAATACACTGAAGACACTACTCATACTCCTACACATACAACATGCCACATGACATTCCATTAAATGAAAATTAAATTAATCTATGAAATATTATGTGTTAAAGTCAAGTTTAGTATCTGCTTTTTATTGCATAGAATTAATGTGCCAAGTTTTGCGCTAGACCATTTGGAAACAAAAGTAAGTCAGACACCGTTTGTACGCATGGAACATCAGGGAGATCAAGCAACCAAACATTAAGTATGTTAAGATGACTCTGGCTAAGTTTGGATGCATGGAAGTTTGAAAAGGAGCATGAAGCTCAGTGTAGGAGGGAGCAAGAATGAAGATGTAGGACAATTTTTCAGAAAAAATAAGCACCTAAGGTTGGTGGAACCCGTAGGTTGAGTTAGCAAAGTGGTAGCGGCACTATTACATGGGTGACAACTGGGGGTGGTAGTAGGGGAAGGACAAAGGGGGTTTAGGCTGAGGAAACAAAATATGCATGAAAAATTCTATAAGACTGTAATGGGGTGGGGCTGGAGCAGTGGCTCAGCGGTTACGGCACTTGCCCTGCATGGGCAAGTATGCGAGTTCGAACCCCAGCACCCACGTACACAAAGAAGTCTCGGATCAATGAAAGCCATGTGAAAAACTAAATAAAATTGATTCTCTCCTCCCCCCTCACTGCCCCTCTCTCTAAAATAAAAAAAGACTGCCATGGGTATAAAAGAGGCAAGAGATGCGACTGAGGACATGAAGAAGAGATTCAGCTATGAGGGATCTGATAAATTATTCTAATGATTTATACTTTCTCATGAGAACATTAAGAACTCTTGAGGAATATTGAGCAGAAGAAGGACAAAGAATATTTAGAAAAATCACTATCTGTGATGCAGACTAATGTCAGGTGAAAAATGGAAACAGAGGTACTTTTTATGAGACTATTGCAGCAGCAACCCAGGCAAGAAAAAGTAGTGTTCTTGTTGCAAGGACTGATGTAGGGAATGCAGAGTTATGATATTTTCATGGAGTTATAAAGAAGGTATGATTGAGAGGGATTAGGACTCCAGTTAATATAGATAAGAAAACTAAACACAGAGACCTGGATTTTCATCTTGAACAACCGAGGGGATGGCGACATCATTCCTGAAATCTGGGATATGGTCAAGGGAAGATCTTGGGGCAGGGGATGATGAACTCAGAGAAAGTGAGGAGGAGGGCCTTCATGGGGTAGCAAGGAAATTAGATGTATGGGTCTGGAGCCAGGGACATCTGAATGAGAGTTATAGACTCAAGTCATCAACACAGAGATGATCACAAAGGCTATGGCAGGAGCTGGAAGATCTGAGGAGAGCAGAATGTGACTCATATTAATACCAGGTTGTAGAGGTAGACAGAGGAAGAGAGGCCCTTAAGGTAAGGCTATTGAAGAGGAAATAGGAGGAAAGAAATATAAGGAAAATGAGGAAGTCACAGAGGCCAGAGGTCGGAGTATTTTATGAAAATGGAAGTCCACCAGCAGTGTTAGAGGCTCCAGATACTGTTCTAATGACTCAGAAGTTTCTAATGCATGTCTCTCCAGGGTGACTAGTGACCTGGGGGAAATGTTTGATTAGAGCAATGGAATGAAAGTCAACCTCTACCAGGTTGAGTCATGGTTGGATGGAAAGTTTAAAGGGTGGAGGTAGCAGGAAGTGTGTTCAACTCTTACAGGTGATTTGAAGTGATTTAGCTGTGAAGGGAAAAAGAGAGAAAATGGGGAATACGATCATTGAACATTTGCTTTTTTATGGTGGAAGAGATTTGAGGTGCTGATGATCATTGACATCTTTTTTTAAAAACCCTGGATACAGTCTGTATGTGAGTATATACAATCATTTTTACCCGAGAATCTTAGAACAATCATAGAATTGAAAGGAATCTTAAAAGTAAATTAAATTCCCATCCACTGCAAGCCTCCTGCAAAATCCCCTTTGGGGAATTAGACTCTGCCTGGGGTTCTATCTGTGAGGGGGCTTACTACTTCATGAGGGCTTGGTGGCATTGCTGGGTAGCTCCGTTATCTGAAAAGTACTTTCTTTCTTTTTTTTTTTTTAAGAGAGAGGGACAGTGAGAGAGACATAGAAAGAGAAACAACTTTATTGAGTTTCCACATGGCCTTCGTTGCTCCAACACTTTGTTGTGTACGTGGTACTGGGGTTTGAACCCAGGTCCTCGTGCTTGCCAGGCAAGCACCAAAACCGCTGAGCCACTGCTCTAGCCACTGCTCCAGCCCCTGAAAAATACTTTCTTCAAGTGACACAATTATGCTTTGCTGTGATGTGAAGGACCTGGATCCCAATTCTGCCCTCTGGACCATGCGTAAGTAGAACTATTATGTGTCCTCAGTTGTTCAAAGCTTCAGAGCCCTCCCCACTATCAGTATAAAGGTTATGAATTTCCATTTTAAAGAGTAGCACATCCAACTATATAATTAAAAACAACTCCCCAAATGAAACATTGTCAGTGTTGAATGTAACAGAAACTGTTATCACCTGTAATCTGGATTTCTATTAATATAACATAAGCTTGCTAACATAGGCTTGCTGTCATATAAACTGTTTTTAAAAATTAATGGTATACTTTGCCTCTGTTCCCATCAAGCATGACACAGAGTTTATTGACTCTGCTGCTAAGAAACACTCAGATGATCTAAGGCAGAGAGATCCCTCTTAAGAGAGCTGATTGCCATCCTCACAATGACCTGGTTATTATCTGTTCAAAAATTCAGTAGCCAAACTGACTTTTTATAGCATCCACATCATGTTAACAGAAGGCCAGCTAGGCACCAAAATCTTGCTTCCAAAGAAGTAGCCTCTGTATTTTGGTCATCACCATGACCAAAATACCTAGCAAAAACAACTTAAGAAGAGGAAAAGTTGGGGCTGCAGTGGTGGCTCGGCAGTTATGGCGCTTGCCTGGCATGTGTGAGTACGCAAGTTCAAACCCCAGCACCACGTACACAACGATATCTCAGAGCAATGAGAGCCATGTGAAAAACAAAATAAAAATTTCTTCTCTCTCTCTCTCTCTCACTGTTCCTCTCTCTTTAAAAAAGGAAGAAGAAGGAGGAAGAGGAGGAGGAGGAGGAGACGAAGAAGAAGGAGGAGGAGGAGGAGGAGGAGGAGGTGGACGAGGAGAAGAAGAAAAGGAAAAGTTTATTTGGGGCTCACAGTTTCAGAGGTCTCAGTCCATGGTTGATTGACTCCAGTGCTCAGGGCCCAAGGTGAGGCAGAACATCATGGAAGAAGGGTGTGGTGGAAGACACTCTCAGTTCATAACAACCAGGAAAGAGAAGAGCATAAGAACCAGAGACAAAATATATAATCCCCAAGGCATGTCCCCAGAGACCCATTTCTTCCATCAATACCCTGTCTGCCTGTAGTTACCATCTAGTAATCCATTCAAATTATCAACCCATCAAATGGATCAACCCACTGATTAGGTTATGCTTCTCCTGATTTGATCATTTTACCTGCTGCATTAACACAAAAGCTTTTGTGGGAACAACTCATACCAAACCATAACACAGCCTAATCTTGTCTTTGCCATTGGTCCGAGCAGCCATTGAATAGAAGATCAAGGGGTCATCTAACCTGTCATAGAGACACAACACAGAAGAAGTAAAGATGTCTTCAGTGTGCTTCTCATTAAGCATTTTCTCACCTTTTTATAGAAATAAAATATGGCTTTTGGTACATAAGCTTTTTAGGGATTTAAATGTTAATGTTTTCAGATGCCATTTGTCCGTAAAGAGTCATGATATGTAACAGGGAAGTAAATGCTATAGAAACTTGGATGTTTCTCCTGGAGCCCATATCTTTGGTACTATTGATCTTTCATTCCCTTGTCATTCATGAAATACATAATGAGTGCTTCCATTTGTGGGACACTATGTTGAATACATGTGATAGAATAGTCAAAAATGCACAGGATTCCTGTCTTCACAAGGTGATGCATCCTATGGAGAGAAGGACATTACCATACAACACCATGTTTAGGAGTTGGGACGGATTCTGTGACAGATGGGAACAGGCATTTTGAAAAGTTAAACTGGGGCAGGGTGATGCCGAATTTAGTTTGAAGATTCAGAAAAATGACATTAAGCTGATTTCTAAAGGACAAGAAGGGTTTTTATGTTTTTAATTTTTGTTTTGTTAGTTGTTTGTTTTTCCAGAGAAAAAATTGGAGGAAGAACATTTTAGACAGAAAGAATATAAAAACAGTTTATCTGAAGTTTCTTCAACTGTTTTAAATCATAATTTTATCCTAAGGTTTAAGACCTCTGAGATATTTTCATTTGATCTGTGCAAATGTAAGACATAGCTGTAAATCAGATAGTAAATAAAAATTTTAGGTGTTAAAAATTAATTTTTTGTCATGTAAATAAACCAGTACTCCTCAATCCTGTACATAAAAAGAGGAAGATAAAAACTAAATATCAATATTTTTTTCATCCATTGGAAACTGGCATTTTTTTAAACTTAAGATTAATTTGTCAAATAGTTTGAAATGCTCTGTCATGGCTCCCCTCTGGGTTAGAGTGTGAGAGATCTTTAAAAATGACTTAGAACTTGTGAGCAATCAAACCTGAGAATACATTTCCCACCTGTATTGTCATTATTAATGTCATCTAAAAGCACCATTCTATTTTTAAAACTTAATGGATAACTACACAGATAGGAATGGAAGATTTTTTTCTTAGAAAAGATTTCCTGAGCAGACATGTACTGGTAAAATTCTGTGTATCTTAAGATCTATCTTCAAGATCCACCAATGTGAAGTGTTATCATATGGCTAGGTGACCAGTTGTCTGGTGTGCTAATCAAGGGGGCTTCAGGGACAACCCATGCAGCCGTGGGCTACCCTACTGTTAGAAGGACCTCATGCTTGGCTTAATGCTTTGTTGTCGGTTTCAAAATTTGTAAATATTCAAATGACGAATTCCACATTTTCTTTTTCTTTAGACAGCTTTTGTGGTTTTATTTAAGCACAAGTAAAACTTATCTTCTATGTGAAGCCTGGATTTGGGACTAGTGCTAGGTTGCTCTTTCCATGGTAACACTGCAGTTCTTGGAGGACATTCTGTGAGTAATCCAGCACAGTAAGATTGGTTCCACATCAGCAGCACTTCCAGTATCCTGATGTTGTGGTTAGGAACTTCCAAAAGTCACTGGAGCACGTATGCTTTTTTTTTTTTTCTTGTTGTTGCTACTATAGCCCATGTTTGGCATCAAGATCTGTCCTTGAGTCTCCTTTGCATCATGTTATCAATACCTCTGAGTTTCTACCATTACACTTAATTTTAACATATGGGTCTAACTGATACTGGATGAATTTCTTGGTCCTCTTTCTGACAATCCTGGAGTTCAGGATAGGTCTAAAGATGGTCATGAGGCTTAGTAGGAGATGGCAGCTTCCTCTGTATGCAGTACCAAGGAAGATGCCCACATTTTCAGTTTTAACTGGATCTCACAAAGTTTGCATCTGGTCTTGTCTGGACCTAATACATACCAAACTCTTACTATATGCTAAGTAATGAACTAATGGCTTTCCATTACTATGCCTAATACTTTAACAATCCTGGAAATGAACTATTAATATCCCAATCCAATTTTACAGATGAAGAAACTAGTTTGAAGAGCTTAAACAATTTAACAAGATAGTTAACTAGCAGGAACAGACATTTGAATTAATAGCTGCCTGGTACCAAGTCCCCAGAGCTTTTCACTCTGCTGTGCTGAGGCTTAAATAGTAACAGAGATCAGAATATGGCCGCTAGTTTCTATCTTATGAAATTAATAGTTTTGTTGATCCCAATTGACCAAGGTTGGAATCATCTTCCTAGAGTTCAACCTAATGTAAAATTATGTTAAAATTGCTACTGCATTACAGATGAGCAAATACTTTTCCTCACTACCTTAGCCTTTGAATAATTTTGTCTAGCAACTGATGTTGCTTTTATTATTCCATTTCTTCCTTTAGCGTTCCCTTGAAACGAAGGTGGTGTGTGTATCTGTGTGTGTGTGTGTAGATGGTAGCTTGGAATTCACAACTAACTAAAGAAAACAAGAAAATGACTCAAAGTTAGGAAATGATTTGGGAGGAAGTATCTATACTCCTGCTACAAAGCAAGGCAGGCAAATGGCTCCTCTGGTTTCTCCCTTAGTCTTGTGTGTTCTATTCACCCTGATCTCTGGTAACTGTTTGGATACAGAATTTGAATTTTTCCATGGGATTTAATATTAATTTTCATTGGAAACATTGCTCTTTTCCCCATGTACTATCAATGAAAGCAAGCACAACTGAACTTTCCTGAAGGTGTTCAGGAGCTGAGGGAATAAGATTTCTACCTTTATTCTCATTTGTAGTTTCATCTAAAGGCATCAATATATTTTAAATTGCTCTGGATGGCTAAGCCTGCAGTAATGTGAGCACCACATCTCTGGTCATGTCTTTGTGTCTCCCTGAGACCAAGAAATACCAAGCCCACGTGTGTTCCTGTCAGATTCAACCATCAAGGTTTTAGGATCTCTAAAGATATTTGAGAGAGCGTCCACAGATACCATAAATGATCCACTCTCCCAGCATTTTCTCCACTTGTGTGATCATAGGTAATATCCAGGTCCTCCACCTGTGAGCCTCATGACCTTCCTAGAGATTTTGGTGCAATGGTGATGAGGTGTGGCCCAGAATACAGAGAGAAGAGCAAGGCCCAGGGTGATGGGCTCTAGGAAGTCTGAGAAACACTGCTGAAGTCTTGCCTGTGTTGCAGGATTTTCAACTGTTTTACACTAATAAAAATAAGGAAGTGTTTTCCACCATTATGGTGAAATAGCTGAAAAAAATGCCAAATTACACATCATGTTCTTCGCATGGCATGATTAAAAGTAGCTAGAGACACGTTGACATTGGTGGGAGGTAGGGTGTTTAATAAAAGGAAAAGTTTTTAGCCAAAAATTGTTAAAATTCTTGTTATACCCAAGGCAACAAAGCCCCTGAACATTCCCACAGAATCCAACTAGTGCTAAGTTTTAGTCCCTGTATTTCTTGGTTTGGGGGAAGCTTTTTGATATATCCATATATTACTGTAACAAGAGGTTTTTGAACAGCTGCCTTCCTCCTCCTGCCTACGGGAGCTGATTAGGCTCTAACTTCTGTCAGGGACATTGTGAATGACACAGTCTGTGCCTCTAACAAGGCAGAAGGAGAGAGTCTACTCTGAGCTCAGTGGCAATTCTGAGCATCTCTTGATGGAAGTCTCTGGGAAGGCAGCCATTCCCTTCAGCAGCATAAGTCTGACCAACTGTCTGCATCAAGATATGGTTGGAGAAAGATAAGTGGTTAATATAAAACATCTGCTAAAATGAAACATTTTAATTGGCTCACTAAGCTTAGGTGAGATATCCAAGTGGATGCCTTTCCTATTTGGGCAAGTGAATATGAGAGAACAAAATGTGCACAGCCATTGTGGCCTCAGGTTTTAGCTTCCAAGGTGAAAGAGCATTTCAAGAGGGTGGTCAACCTTCATTCTCTAGAATCAGTACATTCCCCATTGACATATTATGGTTTAACTGCAAATGTGATGAACTGGAGAAGTTAAGAGCTAAGAGTCTAGATGAGACACAATTAGTCAAAGGACAGGAGTCAGCTCATGAGAACATATGGAATAGATTGAAGGACAGGTAAACAGTACATGAGTTCATAAGTAGGTCCCAAACTTGAGGGTGCTTCTGTAGGGAATCAAGGTAAGGGAGCTACAATGCATGGACAGGGTATATAATTCATGGGTTTTTTTTTTTTTAAAGAGAGAAAGTGTGTGTGAGAGAGAGTTAATTTTTTCATCTTTTTATTTATTTATTTATTTGTGTATGCAGTGCTAGGGATCAAACCCAGGACCTTGCACATGCTAGGCAAGTACTCTTCCACTGAGCTACTTCTTTAGCCCTAATGTATGAATTCTTAATCAAGAGGCAATAGATGGAAGGTATTAGAAGGCAGATAGTCAGCACTGGAATCCAGGCCTGAGGAATCTGACATTCACAGGCAGTAAGTCCAAATAAGCACAGTCACTAGGCAACCTGGTGGGAACTCTTATCTCAAAGAGCAAGGCAAAAGATCAGTTACTAGGAAACTGGGGTAACTAATTCTAAGAGGGTTCAGACTTCTCTACCAAAACAGCTGAGACAACAGACTCCATCCTCACTTTTATACAGCATGGCTAAGGCAGATGTCCAAAGCAAATCCTGGACATTCAATAACAACAAAAAATCAACCCATAAGACACACACACATACACAGAGCACTGAAAATACAAAACTCAATTTGTTGTCTTTCCCTGGTTAGCTAATTATATGAATCAAGCATTTAACTGCTATACACGTGAACTTTCAAAAAGGTTTAGAAATACAACCCTTTATGTCCTTAACCCTTTAGGCCCGTGTCACAGCTATTCATTATAAAATTGTCCTCTAATCTAATAGGTTGTTATGCCTTATCTGCAGAGATGCAGCACCCAACCCCACACAATTTTGATATGCGATCTGTGTAATCAGTCCTCCTGGTTGCCAAAGTAAAATCTCTAGAGATTTATTCTAGCAAGCTAAGAAAAAATATGAAAATTCTGTGGCACATAATCGAATATTTCAGTTCTTTTTGGATTTTTTTTTCACATGTGCTTGTTAATCAGCTGAAATCCATTTTGGGTTATAAATACAACACTAAACAAAAAGCAATAGCTGAATAAAGGAAAAGGATATCATTATGAATCAATGAAAGTATTGGTTATATAGGTACCTTATAAAAGCAAGAAAACTCAGGTCTTACCTTGCACATGGTTTTCAACTAATTATCTACAAAAAAACCTCCAACTGTAACTTTCGTCAGTCTGTTATAGTCACTATAATACAATACCTGAGAGAATTAACTTACAGCAAGATTTTTTCTTTTCTTTATCTTTTTTTTTTTTTTTTGCTTGCGGTTTTGGAGGTTCCAGTTCCAGTCCAAGATCTAGTATAGCCATTGCTCTGGTGGTTCCCAGATGACAATGACAGGTTATGTGTGGCAGTAAAACTCTTCACTTTATGGTCAGGAAGCAAAAGAAGGACAGGCCAGAGTCCTGCAATTCCCTTCAAGAACATACCCTCAAGTGTGGATGTCAGCTTCTCTAGGAGTTGGCAAGAGTTTACAGCATGCAGCCAGGAGTTCCCAGTTCCCAGATTATAGTCATGTTGGCAAGTCCGCAGAAGCTGATGTTGCTGGGTGCCTATCTTCTTTATATACTGCTGACCGGAGCTCTGCAGTTTGGTTACTGTCTCCTTATGGGTGCTTTCCCCTTCAACTCTTTCCTCTCAAGCTACATCCCATGTGGGGACCTTCATCCAAGTGGTGTGCCTGAGAGTACAGATCAACCCACAGAACAAAGAAGATTTCCAAGGTATCTCCCCGGAGAGAGCCTTTGCTGGATTTCCCTTTGCTAGCATCATCCTGCACCTTGGTGTCATGAACTGTGTGGGCTAATTGCTCCCATCTACTTAACTGACGAGTAGGAGACTGGAAATAATTTTCACTTTTTGATGTCTCTTGGATAAGAGTGTCTTGAGACAGAGGCTTGTTGGCGCTCGTAGTTTCTTCACATTTGTACTCACTCCTGAATTGATTTGGTCTGCAAGTTGACCAGCTTTGTAATGAACATTTGTTAACATAAACTCTGCTTTCCATTAATTGAAACCTTTGAACCCTCCAAATTAAAAAAAAAAAACTACATGCTACTCCTCCCTAAAGACACACACACACACACACATACACACACACACACACACCGACACCCTCAATGACATAATGACATAAAGCCCTACCATGAGGCTCCACCTCCTACAGATTCCACCACCTCCCAATAGCACCATCCTGGAGACCAAGACTTTAATACACAGAAATTTGGGGAAAATTCAACATCTAAACTGTAGCAGTCAGTGATTTTAAATTCTTTCATTTCCTTTAACTGGTAAGTATTTCAGTTCTATAGTATACATGTAAAATACTGTACAGAACTGTAGTTATAATGACTGTTATATTTTCCTCTCAATTTCACTTTACACCGGTGGTTCTCAAAGCATGGTCCTTGAACCAAAAGCATCAGCATTACCTAGGAACTTCTTAGACATACAATTTTAGAGCCAAGCCACAAAACTATAAAATAAGAAACTTTGGAGTTAGGACTCCTGAAGGTGATTCTGATAAATTTTTAAGCTTGATAACTAATATTCTATACTACATGGATGATTTTGAAATCTACATCTGTTCTCAAGTGTCTGATGACCAGAGGTTTAGATTTAGCATGACCAAAATTTGAAGAAAAAAAAAGAAAAATCAAAGTTGTCATTTATTAATCAAACTAGTTCTCCTTTCTTATATTTCCTATCTTAGTTAATTGAACATGTCCAAATACCCTGTGTATTTGTAATCTCTTATTGTATAACAAATCCCCCAACTTGGCAACTTAAACAAGAAACAGTCTTCCACAGGATTTCTGAAAGAAATCTTCAGGGTTTTCAGGATTCTGGGGACAGCCTTGAGGAGTGGTTCAGGCTCAGGACCTCCCATGAGTTTGCCAGCTGGAGCCATAGTGATATAAAGACTTCTTGGGGCTGGAGAATCAATTTCCAGGCTGGTTCACAGGGTTGCAATCTAAACACCTCTACTCCCCTAGTTTTGCTCACTAGGAGGCAGCTGCTTCCCCCGCCCCCGCTCCACAACATACAAGAAGGAACAACCAAGACAGAAGGCATTGAGAATTTGTAGCCTAATCTAGGAAGTCATAAGCCCTCACTTCTGCCACATTCTATTGGAAGAAGAGACCAACCCTAGTACAATTCGGGTCCAAACATCACAAATGTAGGAAAGCCAAACCTGTGGGAAATTCCTGGGGCCATCTTTAAACATGGCTACCCTGCCTGGACAAAACACTAGGCTCTTTTCAACTTCTTTATCTCACAGACATGAAATCCGTTGCCAAGGCTAATCCATGAGACATTCGCGACTTTCCATGCATGTCCTTTTCTTTATAGTCCAACTAAATCTTCCTTGTTAACCCTCTGTCTCACCCTTTTTTCCAACCTTCATACTTTTCAGATATTCCCTCACACAGATTATTTCTAAAACACATCATATGCACTAAAAAAAAGCAAAAACCTTCATAACATCTGTTTAAAACAAAGTGAAGACTCCTTAGCATGACATTTGAAGTTCCCTGTGCCCTAAGTACAATTCATCTTATTAGGTCCACTTCCCACTCCAACTCTCTATCTTCCAATGATGGCACAGCTCCCCTTACTCTCCATTCCTGACGGCCCCTCTGTTGTCATTATATGCATCTGGCATATCCTCTTTCTACCCCAAAATCCAAACCAAATACTGTTTTTTCTAATGCCCCAGTCAAAAGGATTGGCCTCTTTTATGTATTTCATTAATCCTCCAATACAGAATTAGCTGCCATTCTGATTAGTAGTTTAAGAGTCTTTATCTCACAAATACATTTTAATCTCCCCACTGTGGAGGATTTTTAGTCTTTATAATAATCCATACAATAAAATATCAACATTTGTCAAATTATAGTATATAATTCAACAGGCTCTTTTACCACCAGAGCTGATTCGCTCTATTCTAAAAAATACAAAGAGTGGAGTTTGAAATAATCATGACTATTCCTCTGAAGATTCATCCTTCCTGCCAAACTTATAGTTGCACAAACTGCCTATTGCATGCAGGCTGTATATTTATCTGAAAAGCTTTCCCCAAGGAAAGATGGGATAGTCTCCGGTACCCAACATGGAACCTGGAGATATCTATGGAGATGGAAGGGGCAAGGCCGTATAAGATCTATATTATATACAGGTTAACTGGGGTGACTGGAACCCCTAAATGGTCTTCAAAAGAAGTGCACTTGATCAGATTCTACTCTGGGGAATTAACTTTAAAACAATCAATCACAAGCTACCTCCCTGAATTGGTGGGGATTTGTGAGTCAAATCACAGGGTGACGATGTTAGACTTGCCTTTTGATGGCAGAAGAAATGGAATGAAGAGAGTTGTTTAAGGAGTAGAACTGGCCAGGCATACTGACCAACTGACTGTGAGGGACAGAGGTGAAGGTCTCAACAAATGCCCAGGTAAGAAGTTCGTGAGTCAGGATCCCTGCAGCAGCACTAGGGGAGAAGATCTGCGAGCATCAACTTCACTTGGCACCAGCATTGTTGTCAGGTGTGGAGGACAACTCATGGACCACGGGGAGGCCACAGCAGATCTCAGGAAATCATACTGAACTTTCTCCACAAATGAATAGGCTCAAAATCAGATGTTTGCACTAAATGACTAAAGGGAAAGCTATTAAACTGTCAGGCAAGTGCTCACCATGGTTTTTATGAATTACCATGATTCATCTTTCCAGGGGAAGGATCTCAGCAAGAATCATTTCCGCTGCTTTTCAGGAGTTCCTGAAGGATCACACACTACAACATTAGAGCAAGAGGAATGACTCATAATAACGACATCAAAGTTCAGATTGAACATCAAAACACAAAATATATACTCTTGATTTCTGATTTGGATTATCAAACATGTCATGTGGTTTTACTGAATAAACTTGATTTTTATGGTTAATATTTTGAATGTCCTTTCACTTGTGAGCTTAGGGATTACAGATACCAAATATAGCCACAAGTTGAACAGAAGCTTTCTAAGTAACCATGAGCAATTGACTTCAATTCTGAAGGCCTCATATGGTAACATGCTTTGAGTTATTAAGGAAGTAAAATTCTTATGTGGCTTATTACATTTGAAAACTAATAAGGAAATGGCCACTAAAATATAACATGTTGTACACAGAGCTTTTATAAACATTTGTAGTTGAATACTCTCAAAGGGAGCAAGTGTCTTGCAGACACAGCCACAGGCATCATTAATTCTCTCATTTATATTATCATCTGGCTTCTGAGTTGAGAATTCTGAAAAAGAATAACAGGGAGAGCTGAAATAGGTGTCCTTGAGAGTAGCTAATACAGATCACTGAGCCAATTTGAAAGGGAGCAAAGCCATACAGGATGATCACACTGCAGCTTGCAGGTATCTCCTTGCCTGGGGTCTGCATTATCTGCCTGACACCATGGTGGCCTTTACCCTTCTTGATCCCCTCAGCATCTCTTAAGGTACAACTAGAAATCCTGAAGGAAAGTTAAAAGGCCCTGTGTGTCTGGCTCCTACCCTTACCATCAGCCTCTTGTCCTGCCACTTATTCAATCTCCAGGACTTTGACCTCCAGCCACACACAGCCTCACAGGCCCCTAAGTAGTGCTTCTGCTGCATTGGCTTGCCTAGCTTCCTGTTTGGGCCAAAGGCACTCATTTTCCAAATGCCAGGAGTTTTAGCTGCTAAGCTCACAGTTGAATCCCATTCCTCAGGGAACTGCCCTCAGCAGTTCTCCCAAAGTCATGCCTCCACCTCCAGGACTCAGGACTGGTCCATGTGAGCATTCAGAGACCCCCACTGGAGGCAATTCAAAAGGGCCCTACAGCTCCAAAGCCTCCCTCACCTCCTTATAGATGTGATTCCTAAATGTACCCAACATATATATCCTGACAGCAAATTATCTCAGCCTGGTTCAAGGGAACCCAACCTAAGATACAAACCCTTTTCATGCCACCCCAAAGCCAATGTCCCCATTCTCCCCTCTGTATGGAACATTCTTGAGCCATCCTCCCATCTTTCTTCTTTGAAGGGTCTCACCTACCACTCTTTCTTAGCTCTGGGACCATTTTACCAAGATTGTGTATCCTGAAACCCCATCTAATTCAGGTCCTTCTGTTCATGCTTTCATGGAAACCAATTCACTTCATCCAAGGGACTTCTATTTACAATTATATAGGCATTAATTTGCATGTTTGACTCATTTATCTTATCTGCTCTATGGTAAACTTTAAAAACAGAAGGAACTCTATTCTGGCTTACATTGGCATTTCAGCACCAAATCTGGCTTAGGTTTGGAATTCAATGAATATATATTTATCTGATTAGTTGGTTAGCTGGCGAGTGAATGGCCTCTGCCATCAAAGTACTTTGTTTTCCTGAGTCATCTTTCTGAAAGGCCCCCATGTTTTGGTGACTCTTCCTCACAGTAAGGTTAAAATACAGCTATGAAATAAGCCATGATCACTGTCTCTACCAAGGTCACCTTGGAGATTGTATTTTTTCATGTGCTAATTTTATAAAGGTGTTGAAGCTGAAAATAAGGAGAAATTCAGGCCCCCTCAAAACTACTTTTGTGGTAAGAACCTTAAAGAGTTAATGGACAATAAGAACATTGTTTAGGATTAAAATCAACACCAGTATTTCATCAGGGTCTTTTAAAGGTTTTGTAGTGAAATCGTGGGAGATTGATTTCTAAAATGAAGAGGAAAAGAACTCTGTGCTTCTATTTTCAGAAGCTTTTGTTCTAGAAATTATTTTTAGCGTTGGTAAATTATGCTAATTGAGACAACTAAACTGAAAAGTTAGTATATTTGGATCCAAGAGAACATACTTTACTAATGGATAATGATTTCCCAAGCAGATTTAAAATTAGACTTATTTTTTTAAAGATTTTTTTTGTTTGTTTATCTAGCCAAAAAACATCCAAAGGTCAAGCAGGCCAAAAAGAAAGAGGAAATCAACCTCCAGTGAGCACTCGTTAAGCATATTCACTGAGCAAGACATTCAAGGCCAGGGTCACAGGGTCCAGAGAGACTTGGCCTCAGCCTAAATGACTCCAAAATCTGAATATGGATTCTAAGAGAAGCAGAAAACAGATCCTGGTAGCCAGAAGCTGATCTGGCACTACCATGAAGGTCTTAGTGTTTCTGGATGCTGGCCTGTCATTTGGAGCTCAGTGTCATTTGGAGAATACTCTGAGACTGATAGCTCATGACAAACCCAAGACCACTTCCACAAGAAATCTGAACTCAAATGAGAACAGGAACACTGTCTAAACCACAAAATGATGAAACAACCCCTATCTTGGCTGATAGAAGAGCTGCTTCTTTACGACTTAACGACTTGAGCTTCATACACTTCATTCCTCCTCTCATTAAATATGCAATCACAGAATTGTCACTGCTGCCTGACCACATCCAATCTAGAGCAAACCTCCACTTCCTTGCATCTTCCCCCAAATCATCTAACGCAATCCCACATCCTACAAATCCTAACATCCTTTACTGAGTCAGCACAGTTCTCCATGGAACGTGTTCTATCTCATTGCAACAAGTCAATAATCTCCATTTATTAAACTATGGATGTATTACTGGTGGGTTTTAACTGGAGGCCAGTTAACAACTCCCAACAGATAAAGAAGTAAAATTTAGAGTATTATAGGAAGAGTCAAATAGCCTTTATAAATATTTGACCTCAAAATGTATACCCATGGTAAGTGTGTGCGTGTGTGTGTGTGTGTGACAGAGAGAGAGAGTGTGTGTGTCTCCACACCTTCACTCTGACATCAAATACTAATGTCAAAGTGTAGTAACATTTGAGTGAAAACAACTCAGAAATCAAGTCCTCCTTTTAATTCAGGTAGCAAATAATAAAAGGCAGAAAGTCAAGAAACCCAGCAAATTCATCATTGAAGAACATAAAAGATCTGTGATATTTCAAGTAGCAATTTTCAAGATCATTAATAAGAATCTGGCAAAGCCCAGTTGTCATGAAGCAGATTGACCCCTAAAGTACAGTGTGAACCCTTGAAGATCTGGACCTATGCTCAGGGAGAGAAATAACTGCAGGTAGGATGCATTTGCAAGGCCCTGGACATCCTGCTTTACTACACAGGTCCTCATCTAAGAAGCCTGGGCCTTCTTCTCCAATGTAGAATGTGTTACTCTCTTGTTTAAATTGCATCCTATTTAGTTTCATGATACATAGATAATTTTCAGTCTTCACTTATCTTTAAAAGCACTGTCATCCAAAATTCAGATTTAAATCTTTTTACCCAGAACATTTCAAAATTATGTAAGTGAAATAAATAATCTCATGTGAAATACTTTAAGGAAATAGATATCAATGGGAAATCTTATTTATCCAATAATAGCAAAAATTTAAAATATGTTCTTAGATTTTTTTTCATGATGACATATTTAATCTGAGCACATCAGAGAACTATAGCAACGGCATGCCATGCAACAGAGAAATTCACAATCCAAGTGGTGCCAAGTCTAATCAAACTGGTACAGTAGGCTGTACTACTCCAACCAATATCTCCAAGTAGTGGCCACTTGCTTTCCACTTATCACAAAGTTCAAGTAATATAGTAAATGAAAACACATATTAAAAGACAGCACAAGCTAAATTTGGAGACATGTGGATTTTAAACTAGACTCTAGTTCCATGATCACACCTTGGACAAGTTGTTTGACCTCTCAAAACCTGTTTCCTCTCAGTAAAATAGGGGAAATAATAATAGCTACCCAAAAGAACTCTTATCAGTTGGATGCCATGGTGACTGAAAAATGTTCAGCTCAGTTCCCGGCATATAGTAAGTGTTATGATTATAGTTGTGATTGTGTTATTAGCAGTCTACCAAGTGAAGAAATTCTCAATTTGAAATAAAGGATTTTGAAAGCTCAAATTCTATTAGCTGTATGAAGAAAAACATATTTTAAAATATACATAAATACATTTTAACATTAGGTTTTGAACTCTGATAGAAGGGTTTAACAAATTCAATATTTAGTCAATAGACATTCATTTTATACTTGCTTAGCCTTGTACATAGTACCTGGGCAGGTGAAGAGTTATAGAAAAGAAAACCAAATGAGAAATGATTTACATTCATGTTAACAATTGACAATTAAACATGGCTGACTTTGATAAATGCTGTAATCAATGTCCAGTAATCTTATCCTAACAAAAGTTCATTTATCAGTGAAATAATTTTGGAGGGCACATGGAAGTGATGATTTTGAAACCAGGGGTTTTTCTCATTCTCAGGCAAAGACTGGAATTGTAAGTCTGGAACAGTAATCTTAGTAGACAGATAAATATGAACAAAGGATCAGACATGCTAAGGTATGAAGAATGTCAAGAGGGGTAGAGGGGCTTGTACATATTTGTGACTTTTGAGGCATATTGCCAGTGTGCCCTTCAGAAACTTGTAGCAATTTATATTCTTTTCATCAACATTCTCAGAACATGACTGTTTTCCCACAACTTTTCTACCCAGAATTTTAGCATTCTTTTTTATCTTGTTTAAGCAAGAAGAACATACTAACATTTTATTGTTATAAATTTTATTTCTTAATTACTGATGAGGTTGAATATATTTTTATATTTATTAGCTACATGTTTATACAACTTACCTATTATATATAAATATATTTTTGCATATAAATTTTTATACATTTAAATATATGTGTGTGCGTGTATATATATATATATATATATATATATATATATACATAGTGTATGTGTGTGTTACACACATGTATATATTGGTTTTCATTCATTTTCACCTATTTTTCTATTGGTATATTTGATTCAAATGATTTCTAAGAAATCATTTCCCACATTGAATTCCAGATCCTATGTTAGTATTTTTGAAACATAAAGAAATCCAAATACATAGTCTCTAGTGGCAATTGGTACTTTGTATCAGCACTATAATAAAGTTTGATTTACTAACCCTTCTATGAAAATGTCTGTGGGATGTTATACCCAAAACAGAATGTTACTATTCGTTTTAACTATTTGAATCTATTGTAATATAAATCTGAAGACTTCTTATGTAAACAGCAAAATAGGATAGGCAGTTTCCATGGAAACAGAAGCTAATACTGTTAAAAAGGAATAAGCAGCAAGAACTCTTCCTCTTGGGGATCCTCATTTGCAAATGGTTCCTTGAATAAGTTGCATATGAGAATTATACCACCTAATCCCCATTAGCTTTGGAGATGGCTAATAAAGACTTCACAGAGCATTGATCATCATGAGGGAAAGGTGGATGTAAACTACACAGCCTAATTAGGCGTTTTATTTTAAATTGAAATTAAAAACAAAAATCTCCTAGGGAGAGTTTTTCATTTTCATGCTAAAACTGAAATAAGAACAATAATGTTAGTGAATGGTTTCATTTTTAACTATGAAATTTGGGTTATAAAGCAAACTTTTTGCCAAGCTCAGTGGTGCACATTGGTTATCCCAGCTACTTGGGAGGCCAAGGAAGGAGGATTCAAGTTCAAGGCCACCTCAGCAACTTAGCAAGACTCTGTCTCAAATTAAAAAGCATAAAAAAGGAGTGGAAGGTACTGTTGTTCAGTGGTATAACGCCCTCGGGCTTTTTTCCTAGTGTTGAAAAAAATCAAATAAATAAAAATAAATTAAAAAGAAACAAAAGCAAACTTATTCTATAGAATCAACATCTTTATTGGCTCATGCTCTCAGGATATGGCCTTGAAAAATATAAATTTTATATACAAAATCACCAGGAATATTTTTAGAAGAATTTGAAATAATTATACAACTCAGAAAATAGTTGTCAGAGTTTATAATTACCTTTCAGAAAAGGAAATTTTCCTATCCGGAAGAACACTTGCTTAGGTCCAAATCACCTAGAGCATGATGTGTCATACATGTTGCCCAGGTCCACAAATAAAGTCTATAATTCAGTTTTCAATGCCAAATTCCCTTTCAAAGTGATTACCTTTTCCATATGTTCTAAAATGTCACACTTATCTGTGAAGCACCTTTACTTAGTGCAGGTGGTGCATCCTGATATACATGCGTCTTTTCATGAGGTAGAAAGAGAATTTACTCCCCTTCCTGTCAAACAAGGGGATAGGATATCATAAAAATAATTATTCCTTCACTTTGAAAAAGTAAAGCTGTGTACTTTCTCATTTTGCCTTCATCACTGTAATCTCGACTCGCACTGTCACTTTATGGACAAGGAATCCAAGACTCAGGGAGCAGATGCCCTCACCAGGTCTCCTCCCCACAGTGGAAAAGCTAGAACTCAGACTCCCATCCTCAGTCTCTAAATCCTGAGATGTTTCTACTGAGGGAAACACCTACCCAGAAGTACAAATTCTTTCCAAGAGCTGCTTTTGAGCAGGGACTGAACAGAGCATCCGGTTGTTCAAGGTAAAAACTGGCATCCCTCATGGGTAAGTAGGAGCATACCCGCTGGAGCCACAGTGTATACACGTTGCTGTTCCAGGCTCAAAGGAGGTGGTGGTGCAGATGGCAGAGGGGATGCCATTGAGCTCATGACCTGCAAGGCTCCCCTGACCCATCCTCTGACACTTCATTTCACTCTCCCCTGTGTTCACTGTGCTCCATATGATTAAATGATTTCCGTTTTTATCATTTTTCTCCCAGAAACAAAGGGAAATAATATTAAGAAATCTCTGAAAGTAACTCTTCTTTCAAGATCATGATGCAATTAAAGAGGTTGAATTCTAACTGGTGAATACCTGGGTTTGAACCCTGGCTTGGACACTTAGTAGCTTTTAGATTTAAAAGCCTAGGTTAAATTGACTCCATTGATAACCTTTCATGACTCAGTTTCCTCATCTGCAAAACTGTAAAATAGTACTCCCTATCTCATGGGGCTGTTGTAAAAATTATGGGATGTATTCCCTGTGAAGCACATACCTGGCAATGGAAAGGACTCTCCAGTAGTTTGTAAATGATTATTTTTTAACAATAAAGCAGCTGATGTACGCAGTTAGTGTCAAAATTATCAATAAGGGAAGAAATCAAGCTGGTGTAGAAAATGTTACACAATCCTTACAATGTATTATAGGTCTGCATATATTGCATGCAATGTAAACAGTATGTTACATCTACAATATATGTTAACAGGAAAGTTTGATTTGGCTTGGTGGAGAGGAAAAAAGGGCAAGATGAAGAAGGGATAGTGAAGTGGGAGAATTGGTGGGAAGGTACACGGTGTATGTGGGTCAGGCAAGAGGCTGAGATGATTAAAGCCAAAGACTCCTACAGACAGACTGTGAGAGAGAAGGTTAGAGATACAAGAAAGGATCAGGTAAACAAACACTAAGAATTTTATCATTAATTCAATAAGCAGCATCTTCAAGAGGGGAGGTGTTATAGATTCTTGAGCGGAGAATTTCAGCTAACAGAGAAACTTGGTCTCCCCAGAAGTCTTCCAATGTTCACTAAGGGAGACTCACAAGAACTCTTTTTATAAGGGTTCCTCTTTGATGACAGTCAATGTATTAGGAGTTTACGTATTTTCTCCTTTCATTTTAAAACCTCTAAGGAAAGCTCAAAAGCATTAAATGTCCAAGGTCATATGATTAGTTAGTAGTGGAACCAGAGCTCAAACAGTCCTTTGTGTTCCTTCCGCCACCTTATTTGAGTTGCATGGTGTCATAAGGGAGTTGAGACAGGGATGATATATAGCAGAAGAAACAAAAATTCAAAGAAATGGGCAAGGATATACATGGAATAATCTCCACACTATTTAAAGGATCTAACTGCCATGGACAAAAGTTTTCCTGGGTACAATTAGATAATAATATTTCTCTGGAAATGGCTATTAAAATTACAGTGATATTTGAGTGTTGAATGGGAACGCATTGGCAAACAATGGAGTCCATCTTGCCTGATATGAATGGAAAGTAACTTCATTAAGTGATATTAGGTCACTCAGAGAAATCTTGAGTGGGACAGAAAAGCCAGCCACTTAGGATGGATACCCCAACACATTTAGGAGCAAGCCCACCACAGCCACCCTCACCATGCACAGAGGGGACTAGGCTTCGGAAGCTCCACCCCAGTGAACCACATGCCTCCACACCATCTCCCAGGAGTGTTCCAGGGCACAGGGCCACCTTTCCATTTACTTACTGCCAATCCAAGCCTCTGTGGATATGGTCTAATTAGTATAAACTAAGGCACATGCCTTTCTTAAGCTGTAAGGAAATCTGGGTTTGTTTGAGATTTTTATGCCCTTTTTAAAAGCCTTGGGTAACTAAAACTCATAATTGGTGAAATTATCAAAAGACATGTCTCTGAGTAGTCACAATAACAAATTTCCTTTCCTGTTACATAATGGAGATTTGTGAAATTAAGAATTCAGTAGTATGTGTCCACCACTCTTCAGGGAAGAGGTATGCTGACTGATGTGGGCATTTAGGTCTGCTTGCCAGGCGTGATATTTTAGAAAGAAAATTGTGACTCACCAAATTTAATGAAAATGTCCATGAAAGTTACACAACTCCCTGATTTAATTTATATTCAACTAGAAGTTTCCCTGTAGCCATTAAATTTCCCAAGTAAAATTTTCTGCTAGAGATAGAATGAACTTACCAAGTACAAAGAAGAATATTCTGGCCTCTACTGAATTTATATTTTATTGTGTCTTAATAGGCTCATTCGTCTGACAATATGACAGACATTGTAACTTAGATACTGGATATCCAGTGGCAATCCAATCCCCATATTTGCCCTTGAGAAGTTCACAATCTGGTGAGGAAAATAAAGTTCAGTATGGGATAATTTGAGAAAAGTAAACCTGACAGGGGTGACAGAAGTAGGAGCAACAAATCCCTGCCCCTCCCAGCTGCCAAAAACAACACTTCCTGAGCAAGACTTTGATAAATGGGAGTCCACCAACAGAAAGGTGTGGAGAGGCATGCTAGGCTGAAGAAAGGTAAGGAACATTCACTAATTCCATTCATTAACAGGCATTTGCTCACGTGCCTTCTGTGTGTGCCAAGGGCTGGGATATAATAGAAAATGTGAGAGGGGATGGAAGAGGAACAGGAGTGGGGAATGTGGGGAATGCCATAGCAGCAAGGCTGAAGGGACCAATGTATTAACCAACCAGGGACACGTATACCATATCAAGAAGTTTAGAATTTATCTCTGGTGCTTTCATTTATTTTTTTTTCCTGGTACTAGGATTGAACTGAGAGTCAACCACTTAAATACATCCCTACACACTCAGCTCTTTTTATTTTTATTTTGAGACTGGGTTCACTAAGTTGCCCAGGCTGACCTTGAACTTGCAATCCTCCTGCCTCAGCCTCCTGAGAAGCTGGGATTATGGGCATGTACCCCCATGCCTGGTGGTGCTTTGTTTGTTTTAAGTTGTTGATGTCTGGCTACATTCTTGGGAGTTTTCTATACAATAACCATCAGATGTTATACATATTATGGCAAAGAAAATTTGAGAACTGTTACTATGAGATCATTCATTGCTTTTTTCCTAAGTCTGTATTTAAGTCTCTGAAAAATAAATGATTTGGATTCTCAGTTTAGATTTCCTATCCAATGAAGGTAATCAAATTGAATTGGTCCTTACCATAGAGTGACACTCTGACAACCTGACTGACAAGCGGGGCTCAAGTTAGTTCCTCCAGGGGGAACCTGCTTTGTCCTAATCTAGCAGACAATGACTGTCAGGGCAGGCAATGCTGCAGGGTCAGAACTTGTGTGACACAGACCCCATCCATGTGCTTGGCTTCTGATTCTCCCTTGCTTCTCTCCATGTCATCTCCCAATAGTCAATGACTGGGAACCCTGAACATTCTCTTACTTGGAAGATTTTTCCCTTTGTTTAAAAACTAATATTTGCATTACATATAAATGTAATGTATTTCATATAGGAGGCTCTGTTGTCTTGACCTTACAGACCACAGGAGTCCTTTACATTGTCATGACCGCACAGAGTCTGTACATCAGCTAATATTCCTGCTATTATATCTTCCCTTCTCCTTACTCTTTCCAAAGTCATGAGGTTTTAACTTGGAAACAGAGCTAGCAAGCAGCACCCTCTCTGAGCTCTGTGCAATATACAAGAACATATAAGATATCAGGCATCCCATGATGGGAGCCAGCCCCTGTTGAGGGCAGCTGACAGGTGATGTGTTTCATGATAGGTTGCACCTATCTACAGTATCAAATACACAAATGTGAGTTACTTCTTTTATTTTGTTTTCTATTGTCTCTATTTTTTTGTCTATTAAGAATGCATGGGTTTATATCAAATTTGCTTCTGCCCTATTAATCTCCCAGCAAATGCCAATGCCTAATTATTGTTCAGCTAGATGCATCCTTCAGAAAGACGAACTTCACAAAACTTTTGCTGCAACTGATAATATTCAATATTCCTTGGATACACTTGCCTCTCTCCACTGCTTCTCTTCAGACTGAGACTCTACATTCCACTGCATGCCACCCTCAACTACACTGCCCACGTGGGCCTTGTTCCTGAGAGACGCCACTTCACTCTGCTTCATCCAGAAAAATCTTTCTTGGCTTGGTGTTGGCTCTACCTACAACATAATATCTCTAAATAAATTTTTTATCTTTTTTTCTCTGTTGTGCCTAAATCTCACATATTTTTAAAGACATAGTTCCTATGGCACCTCTTCAATAAATCCTTTCCTAATTCCCCAGCATTGCCCGGTCTCCACTGGGGCTCCAAAAGCACACTATGAATACTTCAATATCTTTCCACACAGGTTAAGATCTCTCAAGGAAATGCATATGTTTTATACTTTGCAGTATCTCCAAATATCCAAATCACTTGTTAAAATATAATGAGAGCTCAACATGCTTATATTCTATAGTAATATTTGTACCAAGATATACATATGAGTGTTCATTTTCATTCTACTTATAATTGCAAAAATTGGAAATAAATAAGTGTTTGCCTTAGTCCATTTGTACAGATATAAAAAATTTCAGAGTGGGTATTTTTTATAAATAATAGAAATGTATTTCTCAGGGTTCTGAAATCTACGATGTCCTATAAACTAAGACATCAGCATACTTGGAATTTGCTTTGATGGGACCTTGTTGATACATCCCCTGAAATGGATGAACATGGAGTCCTCACGTGGCAGAAGGGCTGAAGAGCCTCAGTATTTCCCTCCAGCTCCTCTACAAGACACCACTGATGCGTGCTTGAGGAAGCGCTCTCATGAGTTGATCATGTCTTCAAAGCCCTGGCCTCTTAATACCACCACAATGGGGATTATGCTTCAACATGGATTTTGGAAGGATCATATACATTTTAACCATATTACAGGCCATTAATGGAGAAATGGCTAAATTAGCTATAGTTCACCCACACTTTGGAACATTATAGTCAGTAAAATAGAAACAGAAGCAAAAGAAATAAATAGATCCCTCTGATATGAAAATATATTCAAGATATATTCCTAAATTTAAAAATTTGGTCATGGAACAATTCAATCAGTATGAGTCAGTGTAAAATATGTGAAATCATATTTTACTCTATGCGTACTAATATGAATCTTATTACATAGGAAAATGGATGAATGGATTCATAGAAAACCATTCACAATGGTTACCATTGGAGAAAGGAACAGATTGAACATTTTAGTTAACAAAAATTAAGAGGCTATTTCTGTTTCAAGGACTGGACTAAAATCAATATTATAGAAGCTGCTCAAATTTGCATGAAAAAGCAGTTATTAAAAGCTGTTCAAATTTGCTTGAAAACCACTTAGTAAAACAGAAACAGTTCCCTCAGTGATGTGGAGAAAATATTTTAAAATGACCAATTTTCTACAAAATTTGAGTTTCATTCAATATATGTTGAGATTAATTTTAATCTCTTCTTTTTATCCCTACAAAATACAATGTTAATTTTTTAGCAATTAGTTTGTAGTTTTCATGTTAGAACTTTAAAATTGCTTTTCCATAAGAATATGGTTTTAAAATCCTGGGTACTGGAGCTGGAGCTGTGGCTCAGCAGTTACAGCACTTGCCTGGCATGCGTGAGAACCCAGGTTCAAATTCTAGCACCACATACACAACTAAGTGTTGGAGCAGTGGAAACCAGATGAAAAACTAAATAAAAGTTGTTTCTCTTTCTCTCTCTCTCACTGTCCCTTTCTCTTAAAAAAACAAAAATCCCAGGTATTGTTGACAAAGAGTATGCTATGGACCTTGGTTATATCATCTTGAAAAAGAGGCTAATGACACTGGAGAAGTCTTGGGAGGATGGTATCAGTCAGACTGTGGGGGTTGGAACACAACAGGGAGTCAGTAAGCAGGGGGTGCTGCCAATTTACACCAGTCAAGTACCTGTTATGCACAAGGAGGCTCCCTTACTCCAGTTGCATGGGTTTGTAGCACCTGGATGGAATAGTTCAGCTCTTTTCAAAGAACGCTTTCTAGTGTTAGGAGGAAGATACTCTGGCAATGGATTCAGAAAGAGAAATGCAAAGAGAATATTGTATTAGAAAACATCTAAATAATGCAGTGGTTCAGGAAACCTAAACTACCATTCATTTTTCTCTTTATGTTTCTAAATCTCCACCAAGACTTGCCTGTCAGTTTGGAACAACCTTTCCAGAGAAAGAGCAATCAAATTTAACTTTCCCGTGTATAATAAACTAGAGGCAAATGCTACATATATTCACAAGATTTGTCTTAACATTGGCAGCAATTCTGTTCTGTACAATAGCATTGGATTTGTTTAAATGCATTTATTGTGGGTGGAAAATGAGGTTTTTATTATTATTCTAAGATGAAACATCCTAAAAATAAAATCGTCATGACTATCCAATGCTTAAAATAAATTCAAATGACTATATTACTTTTCAGAAAGGTTATAAGAAGAAAACTTCATAAATTGCTGCTGGTATGATCAAACTCAGCTTTAAAGTAACACCGAAGTGCCAGAACTCTTTAATATTTATGTCAGGAGAGAAAAATGGTACAAGGTTGAGATCTGGTTTCATTAACGAACATGTTTATAAAAAGAGCAAACCCTAATAGAACAGAGTTAATAAAAATGGTCAGCAGGGCTTAATTTGCTTTTAGGGTTAAATATAGACCATGGGCATCATGGTAGGGTGGCTGAAAAAAAAAAACACGATGGAGTTCTTGCCCCCCTGAAAGATGGTGATCTAAGCAAAAAGACAATTACACTCCTATAGAATACAGAACTACACAACTTAGAATTAAATACGGAAATATATGAAGCATGCAGTTAATCCTATGGAGAAACAAAATTTGCACAAGGCCAGAATTATAGGAGGTATTAAGCTACAGATATGTGCATTAAGTAATTTCATTTTTCATATTAAAATATTATTTAAAGCAATAAATGCTACTTATAAATTAATTATTGACAATTTCTCTGGCAAGTAACTTGGGTATCATTTTCTGAACTTCCAATAGTGCAGAGTTTTATATACTTTTGAGAAGCTGATTCTCTTCCTTTCTGAAATGGTACAGCTTAAATACCTTCCATTTGTTTCAATAACTATGTCAGAGATTCAAAATTGTTCTGTTTCTTTGACTATAGTTTGAGATTTTTTTGTTTACCATAAAACAAAGTTAATCATAGTTTACTGATTTTTTTCCAGAAACTTGTCATTTTATTATATATAATAATTTACATAAAACTAAAGTTTTTGAACACTTAAATCATAGCTTAATAGGAACCTCTAATATAATGCTTATTTATTCTTTTTTATTTATTTAATTTTTTTGGAAATTTCAATATTTTATTGTGACTTATTTGACTATTTTTACATTTGGGAACATGAGGATTGCTTCTAATTTTCAACATTAAAGTAGTACTTGCATAAATCTTTTTTTTATTCAGAAATTTATTCGTTGAACAAACAAGCTTATACATATAAAATCTGAAAATTAGATTTACCCCCAAGAGCACCCCCTCATTTACACACCCTTGTCCCTCCCCTCCCCTTCCCAATACATCTCTAAGAATGCCTTAGGTTGTATGACATTACACCTTATCCGGATTTAAAACATGGAAATTGACCTCCTTTCTCAATGGCCAGGGTCTAGCTCCAGCTTCCACAGATGAGTGAAGACATTCAATCCTTGATTCTCTGGGTTATGCTGATTTCACTCAGCATAATTTCTTCCATAGCCATCCAGTAACCTTCAAAGACTGCAATATCATTGTAACTCCATGGTACATATGTACTATAGTTTTTGGATCCATTCATCCACTGAGGGACATCTGGGTTGTTTCCATAATTTAGCTATTGTAAATTGAGCTACTATGAACATCAGTTTCGCTGTGTCACTGTAGTATGCTGATTCTTAAATCCCCTGGAAAAATACACAGGAGAGGAAGAGCAGGATCATATGGTGTGCTCATCCCTAGTTTTTTGAGGATTCTCCACACTGCTTTCCAGAGGGGCCGTACCAGTCTGCAGCTCCAACAGTGTGTTAGTGTGTCTATCTCTCTGCAGCCCCTCCAGCATCTATTATTGTTTAATTTTCTTCATTTTTGCCATTCTGACTGGCATGAGGTGATATCTTAATGTAGTTTTCATTTGCATTTCTCTGATTACTAGTGATTTAGAGCACTTTCTCATGTATTCATTGGCTTGATCAATGACCTCTATTGAGAAATTTCTGTTTAGCTCTTTGGCCCATTTATTAATTGGGTTGTTTGTGTTTTGTAGTTGAGGTTTTTGAGGATTTTGTAGATTCCGAATATGAGGCCCCTGTCAAAGGAATCATAGCCCATGATCCTCTCCATTTCTGTAGGAAACCGCTTGACTCCTTTGATTGTTTCCTTGGCAGTGCAAAACTTTTTAGCTTTATGGCATCCCATTCACTGATTTTTGACTTTACTTCCTTCACTTTAGGAGACATGTTGAGAAAGTCTTTGCCTACTCCCAAATGCTGAAGTGTTGGACCTAATTTGTCTTCCATCAGTTGCAAGGTAGCTGGTTTAATTCCTAGCTCCTTGATCCATTTTGATTTGATTCTCGTGCAAGGAGAAAGAT
>PVKS010019678.1:0-38093 GCA_004027875.1 Aplodontia rufa
ATTTAAAAATCCCCAAGGTATTAAATTACACACATTAATTGTACAAATTAATGGATTCACTGTAATATTTCCATGCATGTATTGCGCATTAAATGCTTAGAGGAAAAAAGAGATTTATTGGCAAGAAGTAAGCAATACAATATAGCTTTTCAATATCTGTTGTTTTTATAATAACCAAATTTACCAAATCATAAGATGATCAAATTTACCAATCCCTTAATCAGAAGTTGTAATGTATTTATGCTAATATGAGGTAATATGCTAACTATGTGAATATGAGAATGTGCCTGAACAAATGAGATCAACAGAGAATAAAACTATCTAATCAAAAATAAAAGAGTAAACAATTTTCATGTTTCCTTGAAGATTTTTCTTAATATGTCCATAAATTTCACATAGTTTTGCATAATTTTTTTTCAGAATCAGCCTTTAAGTAGCCTACATTTTGGTACATGAATTCAGTTTTCTCCTATTCTTGCTTGAAGTCAGTTTCCTACCATATCAAGATCTGTTGAAAGGCAGACTTGATTCCAGATCTGTTAAGTACTGACTCTTCTCATCTACAGCAAGCCTCTTTTTTATTAGCTCATTATAGATATGTATAATTATTGGGGTTCATTTTGACATAATTATACAAACCTGGAATATAATTTGCTCTAATTCATTTAGCATGATATTTTTCAGCTCCATCTATTTACCAACAAATGCCATAATTTCATTCTTCTTTGTGACTGAGTAAAACTCCAATGTGTACACCTACCACATTTTCTTTATCCATTCGTCTGTTAACGGGCACCCAGGTTGGTTCCATAATTTAGCTATTGTGAATCATGCTGGTATAAACATTGATGTAGCTGCATCTCTATAGTATGCTGAGTTTATGGTATGGTTTCGGAAATATACCACAAAGTGGGATAGCAGGGTCATATTGTGGTTCCGTTCCTATTTCTTTTGAGAGATCTCCATACTACTTTCCAGTTGTACTAATTTGCAGTTTCACCACCAATGTAGACCTTTTCTCCTACATCCTCACCAACATTTGTTATTGTTTGTATTATTGGTAATTGTCATTCTTAATGGATGAGATGAAATCTCAGCATAGTTTTGATTTGCATTTCCCTGATTGCTGGAGATGTGGAACATTTTTTCATATATATATATGTATTGACCATCTGTATTTCTTCCTTTGAAAGGTGTCTGTTTAGTTCTTATTAATTTGTTTTATTTTGAGGAGGGGCAGTGTTAAATCTTTTGAATTCTTTAAATATTCTAGATATTAATCCCCTCTCTGAGAAGCAGGTGGCAAAGATCTTCTCCCGTTCTGTAGGCTGTCTCTTCACACTCCTGTTTCTTTTGCTGTTCATAAGCTTTTTAATTTGATGTCATCCCACTTAATTGATTCTCAGTTTTACTTCTTGAGCTTTACGGGTCTTGTTAAGGAAGTTCAATGCCTGTGCCATCATGTTGGATTGTTGGTGCTACATTTTCTTCTACCATTTGCAGAGTTTCTGATCTAATTTCTAGATCTTTCATCCACTCTGAGTTGACTTTTGTGCAGGATGAGAGAGAGGGGAGAAGTTTCATTCTTCTATATATGACATCCATTTTCCCAGCGCCATTTGTAGAAAAGACTATCATTTCCCCAACGTGTTTGTGGCACCTTTGTTAAGTATCAGATGACTGCATCTGGGTGGATTTGTCTCTGTGTTCTATTCTATTCCATTATTCTCCATGTCTCTTTTGGTAACAGAACCATGCTGCTTTTGTTACTATAGCTCTGTAGTATAATTTGAGATATGGTATCGTGATGCCTCCAGCATCACTCTTTTTGTTTAGGATTGCTTGGACTATTCTGGGTTACTTATTTTTCTCAATGAATTGTAGAACTGCTTTTTTCTTCTGTGAAGAATTTCAATTGTATTTCAATAGGATTGTACTAAATTTGTGTAACACTTTTGATAGTATGACCATCTTGATAACATTAATTCTGCCTTAGCAAGAACATAGGGAGCATTTCCATCTTTTAAGGTCTTCAATTTCTTTCTTCAGTGTTTTATGTTTTTCATTGTAGAGGTCTTTCACCTCCTTGGTTAGATTTATTCCTTAGTTAATTTTTTAATTTTTAGATTATTGTAAATACTATATTTTTCCATTGTTGGAGCATAGAAAAGCAATTGATTTGTGTGTATGTTCATCTTGTATCCTGCTACCTTGCTACATTTATCAATTGAGCATACCTCTTAACCACTTTGCCTCAGTTTCTTCCATTTTTAGATTAACATTAATAATTCATATTGATTAAGCTACATTGAAGACAAAACAAAAATCTATGAAAAAACTATTTGCAGAAAGACAAAGAGCTAGGATATATACAGTATTATCAAACAGATGATTATTGTTTAGGTGAGAATGAAGACTTGTTCAATAGAAGGGTTCAGAAACGGGGACAAGGAGGTTTTTACCTTATTTCTTAAACACTGATATATCTCTGGATTTCAGTCTGCTATATTTCTGATCAGAGTGAATGTCATCATTATCTGTCTACTTGATCACTGAAGTCAGAAACTCCTCCCATGTGTCTCACATGATTAGGTCCTAAAATATGCCTCTTAATTATCTCCTTGCATTGATTGCCCTTCCTAAACATCCTTGTTTTTCTTGCTAATTCATACGTATTATCCAATAGTCATCAAGGACCTTTTTCTCTACTTGGAGATCCTCCCTATTCTGAGTAGTTTCCAAAAGGATCTGCATTAAGCAAAGTTTGAAATTTTAAAGCAAATGAGTCCCTTTTTTTCCATCTCTGACTGCATATTTCTCATTCAAAGAAAAGCAACTGAACCCTTTTGAGTTATTTAAGACTAAGACTCATTTGAGTTCTGGTAGCTGTCTCATAGAGTATATACCATCTGTCTCTGTTTTCATGATCAAGAATAACCAAGCATAACAACTCTGAAACTAAGATGGGAGAAATATTCACAATAGCCTCCAAATTCAACATTATTTGCATACTAGGAGAACTGCCAGCTCTTCTAGAAGGGATCCAAAAAGCCATAGTAGATCTTATGGCAATTGAGAAAAAAAACAGCATTTGTCTTCTGCATATATTGACCTTTATTCTGCACTTTCAGCTTCATGGTGCTCTTGTCTCTCTTGTGTCTTTCAAATTCTAAATGTTTGTGCTACACTTGTCCTATATCCCAAATATTATATCTATTATTACTACTGTTTTCTTAGGGTATTTTTAAGGATGCTGTTAATCATCCTTAACATCATCCTTACACAAAACATATGCTCATTTTTGTATCGATGGAATTGTATTCTGGGGCAATGTATAGAATGAATTTGTTAAATACTTAGAATATATTGTATAAATATAATATTAATAACTGAATTCAGCAATTTTTATGGCTTTACTAAACTTTATACTAAGTTGTTAAAACTCTTAATTAAAAAAAGTTTTAGAATTGGAGAAACCATTTTAACTGGATTAGAATGAGGTAAAATGATTGCCCTTATGCATGGGAGAAAGAGACAGATAGACAAACACAGAGACAAGGAGAGATTGATTTTCTTTACTTAGAGCAGAAAACTTGGTAATTACAACCATATTCCCACAGAGAAAACCTGCATAAAATATGTTGTAAAAATTATTTGAAGTGATCAAGATCTTAAAAGGTAGTAAAAATTATTGGCAGACATGACAATAATGGAGTCTGGCATTTGCAGCTCTTTGGACCCAGGTCCTTCAAAAACCCAGAAGTAGTGGCAGGAAGCTGAGTTGCATTATAACAGAAATTTTTGAGATTTGATACAGAAGTTGGACTCCAGAACTCACCAACGGTAGGGACCCTTCTAAATCCACAATGCTTTATATTAGGGATCAAAAGATTTCAATCTAGAAATAAAGGTGAACTGTAAACAAAGCTGTTACAGGGACTACATGATAGCTTTAAGTCATCTGAGAAGTTCTGAAAAAAATTCTCAATTTAGTAAAAAATGCATTTACAGTTAATGTAACTACGATTTTCATTTTGGGAGCCATCTACCCAAAAGTGGGATTGTTGGGTCATATGGTAATTCTATTATTAATTTTGAGGAATCTCCATACTGTTTTCCTAAATGGCTGTACTGACATTCCCACCAACAGTGTACATGACTTCCCTTTTATCTATGTCCTTGCCATTCTAACAGATAAGAAATGATATCTCATTGTGGCGTTAGTTTGCATTTTCCTAATGATGAGTGACCCTGAGTATATTTTCTTGTACTTGTTGGCCAAAGTTTATATGACTTCTTTTAAGGTATATAAGGTCAGATCCTTTGATCCTTTGCCCATATTTTAAATGGGTTATTTTCTTGCTATTGATTTGAGTTTCTTTATATATATATATATATATATATATATATATATATATATATATATATAGTTATAAATATTTCTTCCTAATGCATGGGTTGTTTCCATACTCCCTTGTTTCTTCTACTGTGCAGAAGCTTTTTAGATTGATGCAATCACATTTATTTATGTCTGCTTTTGTTGACTGTGTATCTGGAGTCTTAATCAAGAAATCATTTCCCAGATCATTGTCCTGGAGTTTTTCTTCTATGTATTCTTGTGGCTTCAAAATCTTAGCTCCAGGCTGGAGTGGTGGCTCAGCAATTATGGTTCTTGCCTGGCATGCACAAGTACACGGGTTCAAACCTCACCATCCCTGTACACAACTGTCAGAGCAACGAAAGACATGTGAAAAACTCAATAAAAAATTGATTCTCTCTGTCTCTCCTCTCTCTCTCTCTCACTGTCCTTCTCTCTTTAAAAACAAAAGAAATCTTAGGTTCCACATTAAAGACTTTTAGAGTCGACTTTCATATGTGTGTAAAATAAGGATACAGTTTCATTTGTTGGCAAGTGCATATCCAGTTTTCCCAGAACTGTTTACTAAAGAGAATGTCATTTCCTGATTGTGTATGCTTGGCACCCTTGTAGAAGATCAGTTGATCATAAATGTGCAGGGTTATTTTTCGACTTTCTATTTTATTCCATTGGTTGATGTGTCTCCTTTTATGCCAACACCACGTTGTTTTAATTACATGAGGCTCGTAATGTATTTTGAAATCAGGAGTATGTTGCTTCCTTCTTTGTTTATTTTATTCAAGATTGCTTTGACTATTTGGGATCTTCTCTGGTTCCATGTGAATTTAAGATTGCTTGTCTATTTCTGTGAAAAATGACACTGGAATCTGATAAGAATTATTTTAAATACATAGATAACTTTGTGTAATATGGGAATTTTAACAATATTAATTCTTCCAACCCTTAAACATGGAATGTCTCTTCATTTATTTGTGTTTACTTCAATTTCTTTTTCAAAGTGTCATGGTTCTCAGTGTACGGACTTTTTGCTTCCTTAACTAAAGTTAAGGAGGTTTTATGCTGTCATAAATAATATTTTATGCTGTCATTTATAAATAAGATTTTCTTAATTTCTTTTTTAGATAGTTTATTATTAGTGAACAGAAATGCTCATGATTTTTGTATTTTTTGTGTAACCTGCAGTTTTACTGAACTTGCTTACAAGTACTAACAGTTTTTTGGTGGAGGCTTTATGACTTTTTATATAAGTTCATGTCATCAGCTAACAGACCATTTCACTTCTTCCTGTCCACTTTCTCTTTCTTGCTTAATTGCTTGGGGTAAGACTTCCAACATGACGTTGAATGGAAGTGGCAAGAGGGGGCGCCCTTATCTTGTTTCTCACCTCAGAGGAAATGCTTTCAACTTCCCACCTTGACTGTGACTTGTGCATCCCTGATTATGCTAAGGTACATTCTTTTTCTGCCAATTCTTTGAGTTTTTGCCATGAGCAGATTTCAAATTTTGTTAAATGTTTTTTCTGCATCTATTGAAATGAACATGGGCCTTTCCTTTTGCTGTATAATGTATTACATGTATTGATTTATGTTTTTTGAACCATGCTTACATTCCTGGGGTAAATCCCACTTAATTAGTAAATGATATTACTAATGTGCTGTTGACCATTTCTCTTCCTCTAACTAAATATTTTCTTTATTGGAATTTGAGATTCTTGAATCTGTGGATAGCTTTCTTTCATTAGTTTTGGAAATTTCTTAGATGTTTTCTTTTTATATATTCCTTCTATCTGTGCTCACCCCTACAACCCCTTCATAACTTCAGTTAAATGTTTGTTAAGCCTTCTAGAAAAATACTATTTATGTAAACTAATATAAAAATAGTAAATTTGAATATTCTTCCAATATTACATGAATTAATTGTATAATTAAAAATTGTCCAATTAAAATAATTAGGATATTGTCATAATACTGAAAAGAAAATAGAACAAGGAAAAGAACAGGGAACCTAGAAACATACCTGTGTGTATGGATATTTGATTTACAAAAAAAATAAGCACTGATGAATAGTGGGAAACATTATTCTAGGAAAATCAGATATTAATATGAAACATTGTTACATCTTATGATAAAAAATTATAATTGCAACTACAGATGTGACATTCAAAAAAATAAATTTCCTAGAGGATGAGAATATCCTTGTGAACTAAGAATATGAAAAATTTTAAGCATAGCCATGAGGGAAAAGAGAAGATAAAAATTCAAATCACAGAGTATGAGAAATCATTTGCCATGTGTGTATATAGAGACAGACTGAAATCATTTTGTGTTAGAAAGAATAAATAATTGAGTAAATATCTAGAATAGCAAAAATTTATAATTGCATATTATTAAAATAGCATTTTTTTCATTTTACCCATTGTGCATGAATATTTTATGTATTACAATCATGATACACATCTTGGATTGCTTTAACATAAACATGTTTGATTTTCTACATCCTCTGTTTTTAAAGTCCTCATAGATACCAAAAGATATTAGTTATGTATAGCAAGATTTGGAGCTAATAAATACTAATGATTTAAACAGAAAGAAAAAATGCTATCTAAACATTATTTAACTTTTATTGGTGTAAAAAAGTATCCCACAAGTGAATGGCATGTAAAAAGTTGTATTCAATAAATTAATTTCTGCTATTTTTATGCTTTATTCTTCAGATTATTAAAACTGAGTAGATTAAAACCAATCAAGTGTGGGAAGAGCTTCCAGGTTTAAAACTTTGTGATAACCTTCAGTGAAATTACATTTCTCTGGGTCAATCTTTAATGTTTAAATTAATTTCCTCCCTATCTTGTTTAGAAAGTGGAGGAGGAAGTCCACAATAATAAAATAATAATCACAATATGAAGAATTTTTATTGATTTTAAAATTCCAGAAGAACCAGAAAAACATGAGCATAAAACCCACATTGCTTAAGCTGCAACTTGATGGTGCTTTTTCTTTTTTTTATGCCTGGGATTAAACCCAGGGGCACTTAACCACTGAACCACACTCCCAGCCCTTTTTATTTTTTATATCATGATAGCATCTCACTAAGTTGCTGAGGCTGCTTTGAACTTGCAATCTTCCTGCCTCAGCCCCTGAGCTGCTGGGATTACAGGCATGTGCCACTTCACGTAGCTGTAACTTGATTTTTGTTTGAAGTCCATCATGGAATATATTGTAATTAATCTTAAAAATAATTCTCAAAGTTGTTAGATGTAATATAAGATTATGTTCAGGGAAACAAAAATTCTCTTCCACATTCTGCTACTTTTTTTTAAGAGAGAAGGACAGTGAGAGAGAGACAGAGAGAATTAATTTTTTTATTGAGTTTTTCACAAGGCTTTCGTTGCTCCGACACTTAGTTGTGTACGTGAGTTGCTGGGGTTTGAAACCGTGTACTTGCGCATGCCAGGCAAGCGCCGTAACCACCAAGCCACTGCTCCAGCCCCTCTGCCACATTTTTTTAATCTTGGATGACTTCTCTAAGTAATTGCTATTGTGTAAAGTATTATACATGACAAATATTACAAATTATATTTATATTCCATTGTATAATTTGTGCACAATTATATTTATGCTCATATAATAAATACAAAAATGGTAAATTGTCTTCTACTTAAATTTGATTTTTATACATTTTTATTATTATTTTGCCTTCTCATGTATATTTGATCTTAGCAATCATATCCTACATTCTTTTATATGTATTTCCAGTATAAAAGGGATAGTTTTTGATACCCAATTAGTAGTCAGTCACTGTGTTAGGTGCTGCCTTCAGAATGTAAGACTATATGGATAATTACATTTTTCTTTTTTAAAATAACATGCAATAGTTGCAATCTAGATGGGTGCAAACATCAACACCCGAAAACCCCCAGATAATGTCATTAAATTGCAGATTCCAATCCCACACGTTTCTGAACCCGTATTCTCAAGAACCTCAGATGATGCCCCAGGTGGGGCACACTTGGATAGCACACTTGGACAGCAAGAGTGAGCCTCTTTACTCACTTCTGCTTAAAATTCCCTGGACCTTTTTCTTTTTAACTGTTTATCCCCTTTTGTGTGTAACATTCTGTATTTTTTCCTAGCTCATTTTATTACTTCCTGCTGTTATGCATTTTGAAATATAATTGACATATTAAAAGACACTCACCAATGTGTTCTCATTCAGAATTTATTTTTCAGCCAATTGTGTCATAAGTTATTGAAAACATTTGTGGTATAGTAGTTTCCTTCAACCAAAATTTTCCCTCTTTATGAAAACAAAGTTTCTTTTCTCTTTATGGATCTATCTTTTATAAGGAGAAGTCTCAGTTGGGACAAAATAAAGTAGATGCCAGGAGTGCACATATTCGACTTCAGTCCAAATGCGCTGAGTGGCTGCAGATCACTCCAGTGGGAAGAAAATGAGGTGAGAATTGATGAGAAATGCATTTGCTAAAGGAGTCTTGGAGTTTATATTTATTCTGCCCACAAGGGAATTTAATTCTGCAGATCTAGGAAATGACAGGCCAGTAATAAATGTAAATCACATCACATCCTAGTGCCTCAATGTCTTTATATATGCTACATGGAGTTTTAAATTCATCATATTAGTTTGGCAAAGTACAGAGTAGGGGAAGCTCCTTGTGTCTGTCTTTTCTACCTATCAACCCAGGCCTTGCTTAGGATAAATGCAATGCCTGCTAGCCTCTTGATCCTGCTCATTAGTAAGATTAACAGAAGGAAAAATAAATAAATAAATTACTGAACATTCAGCATTCCTCAACTCCCCAAACTGGCCTTCTACTGCTTCCAGCCTTATCATGGGTGCCTGTTTTTATTACACTAACATATGTGTGTGTGTGTGTGTGTGTGTGTGTGGTGTGCATGCACAAGTGTTAGAAATCGTTAATTTGTCTTCTTGTGGCTAGATTTCATATCAAGAGTGGCACATACAAACTGAGGTAGAGCTTGGTGAATTTATTTATTTATTTGAACTTTATGATTATGCACAGTAGTTGGGTTCATTCCTATACACTCATACATTCATGGAAATGGATTTTGGTTCATACTCCTATGCTTTTTCCCCTCTTTCTTTTCCCTCCTGTTCTTCCTCCTTGCTCCCGTTCTCCTTCTATTAGATATCCTTTATTAATTTGTATTTGGTTGGTTCTTTATATAATCTTATCCTTCCTTCCACTTTATTTTAACCTAGCTTCCACATATCAGAGAAAACATTCAACTTTTGAGTTTTTGAGTTTGGCTAATTTTATCTAGCATGATATTCTCCATTTCTATCCATTTGTCATATTTCATTATTTTTAATGGCTGAATAGAATTCCATTGTATATACATATACCACAATTTCTTGATCCACTCATCTAGTGATGGGCATCTGGCTTGATTCCATAGTTTAGCTATTATGAATTGTGCTGCTATAAACATTGATGTCACTGTGTCGGTGTAGTATTCCAATTTCAGATCATTTGGGAAAATATACAAGAGTTGGATAGTAGAGTCACATAGTAATTCCATAACCTAGATTTTTGGGAATCTCCATACTGCTTTCCAAAGTGTACTAGTGTGCAGACCCACAAACAATGTATCAGTGTTCCTTTTGCCCCCCTACCTCACCAGCGTTTATTGTTGTTCATATTCTTGATAATTGCCATTCTGACTGGAGTGAGATGAAATCTTAGTATGGTTTTGATTTGCATTTCCCTGAATGCTAGAGATGTTGAACATTTTTTCATATATTTATTGGCCTTTTGTGTTTCTTCTATTGATAAGTTTCTGTTTAGTTCTTTTGCTCATTTGCTGATTGGGTATTATTGATTAGGATTTTTTTTGCTATTAAGTTTTCTTGAGTTATTTTTATATTCTGGATATTAATTCCCTATTGGATGAGTAGCTGGCCTCCCATTCTGTAGGCTCTCTTTTCAAGCACTTAATCATTTCCTTAGCTGTACAGAAGCTTTTAAGTTTAATGACATCCTACTTATTGATTCTTGGTTTTTAGTTCTTGTGCTTTGAGACTTGTTAATTTAACACAACGGTCTCAATGCTGGGTTTAATTCCAGAATCTAAGTGAGATTCTGGGGTTGTCTTCCTTGGGGTAGGGATAGCTGCATTCTTTGTGTGGGACTGAAAGGGGGAAGCACTTGAATCAATATCAGGTAAACAGAATGGTGATCTTTGGTAGTCACTGTGCTACTTATCAAATATTTTCCATTCATCTTCTTCCAAGAATATCATTGAAGGCATTTTATTTCTCCTTGAAATTATAGTTGGCCATGGAATTTGTCATGGACAACAAAGTATGATTATAAATGATATATACCAGTTAGAGGAGGAAGTTCTTAAGATCATAAAATTTCTAATGATCACTCTATCTCCTGAGTAACCAGAGCCCTTTTTGAACCTGGTTGAACCCAGAATATAAGCAACAAAAATTTTGTTGGGTTATTATTAGAAATTATGGGGATTATTATTATGGATTTTTTTTTACTGTAATATAACCTAGCATGTATTCTGGCTAAAATAGATTTTAATTTGCTCAGTCTCTGTACTGCTAGTCAATTTTGATTCTTGCCCTGCATCTTTCATCTCTCCCCTTCTTCCTTCAAACTTTAGTGCTCCTTTCAGTGTATATGAGGAGACTTTTGCAGAGCCCCTTAATGGTCAACATATAAATAGCCACCAGTATCTTTTCTAAAGGTATACCCTGGTAGATAAATAAAATTCATACCAACAATATGAATTATCTGTGTGCCATCTGGAAATGACTCACATTAGCTAATGACTGACCTTCTAAGTACTAGCCATATGTTTGTTGTAAATACTATTAACTGATGGACTGCAGCCATTATCTAAATTAGCAGATGTTTAAGCCTTGATGAGAAACATGAAAATCTCAACAATTGGCATGCTTAGATTCTGTTGTATTTAGCTGCAGGAAAGGTAAACTGTAAAAGCTTTATTGGTTTGTCATTCTTTGGTATAGATTATACATTTGCCTTCAGAAATCACTTTAGTGAATCATATGTATTAATCACAATAAAATGACTGGGAAAGGATTATAATTTGCCACAAGAGTCCACAAGTTTGATTTTTAAACTTTATTTGTTAAGCAATACTAAACAGACAATAACATTTGACATGTTTATATTTTAAAATGAACTTAGTTTTAAGTATATCCACATCTATAAAAATATGTATGTGTATATATATGTATATATACATTATATACAAATCATTAAGTAAAACAAACACAAAAGCAGTTAGTGTAAGTTGAAACCTGAATGTCCAATAAATATATGAAAAAATGCTTACCATCATAAGCTGTGAGATGAAAACTGAAACCACAGAGAGGTATCATTAAACATCATAAGGCTAACCAAAAAAGGAAAAAAAAAAACGTTTAAAAGAATTGGCCAAAAAAATATGTAAGATTGGATTTCATATATTCCTAGTGGAATATAAACTCACTAAGAGAATAATTTGGCAATATGTAATATACCTCAGTAACATCTCATTCTGTGACCCAGAATATTTACTTCTCATAATAAACTCTAGAGAACCTATCACATACATTCATTAGGTGATGTATAAAAAGATGTTTAATTGTAAGATTTCAGACCCTGTACCTGGACTGCACCTCACCACTGCATGTGCCCAGGACTCCAGCCACAGCTCTGGCAGGACACCCCCAAGGACCCCAGCCTCAACACTGCCCAGCTATTGCGCATACTCGACAGGCCCAGATATATTGTGCTCATCCTCAGCACCAAGGATTCCAGGTCCCAGTGTGGTGTGTAGGCTGGTCTGTGCTGGCCCTCCCTGAGTCTCCAGGACCCAAGATCCAGTGACACATCCCCACCACTTAGCTTCAACAACCCAGTGGGCAGATTAGCAACCCCCACCAGGTTCCATTACAAGTCCTGGAACCTAGATGCAAAAGGTGCAACAAAATAAAGCTCCAGGCGGAAGCAGCTTTCTGGAAGAAGGTGGTCATCAGAGAGGCAGTGTCTGACCTGACACTTTGACCCGCAAGGAAAAAACACCCAGAGCCTTGTCTTGCTTCCATACAGGGAACCTCAATTCAGAGATCCAGAAGAAGCTTTTCAAAGATGAGAGATCAAACTAGAAAAGGTTCACTTCAAACTCACAACTCCCCTAGCAAGGAGAAATTATCAATGATCTGATTACTAAAAGGAACAATGAACTAAAAGAAGATTTCATGAAGGGATTAAGTGAGAAAGCTCAAGAGATGAAAAACCCTATTACCAAAGAAATAGATACACTGAAAAAGGAAGTAATGGAGCTAAAATCTGCAATTACATCAGACAAATGATGGACTAATTTGGTAATAGATTAACTTCTATAGAAAACAAAACCTTAGCTCTTGACGAAAGAACTTTCAAGACTGAGGATAGGCTGAGTAGGCTTGAACAAATGAATGACAAAAAAGAAAGAATAATCACAGAACATGAGAAGAATTTTCAAAAAGTCTGGGATGAAATCAGAAGAAACAATCTAAGAGTATTTAGGATACAGGAAGAAACTGAAAAGCAAACGAATGGTATAAAGAACATTCTCAAGGAAACAGTTGAAAAATTTTCCCATATCAGAATAGTCAGAAATGCTCATCCATGAAGCATACAGTACACCCAGTAGGCCTAATCAAATAAGAACCTCACTGAAATATCATATTCAAAATGTATAACAGGGAAATCAAGGAAAGAATATTAAAAGCTGTAAGAGAGAAACACCAAATCACATTTAGAGGTCAACCAATAATGACCATGTCTAAATTTTTCAGTTCAGACACTAGAAGCAAGAAGATCATGGAAGGAGATATTTCAATGTCTGAATGACCACAACCTGCAGTTGAGAATACTATACCCAGCAAAACTCAGCTTCATTTTCAAAGGGAAAATAAGAACATTTCACAATCAGATAAAACTTGCAGCATTCATGAATAGAAAACCAGCATTACAAAGAATCCTCAAAGATAAACCCCAGCAGAAGAACAAGTAAATAATCCTCAAAATCCACAAACATAGTATATTCAATAAAAGTACAAACTATCTTTAGGCAACCACAACAGCACAACTTACTAATAAAACACGATGACTATGAACCACAACCTCAACCTCATAATTATTCTATTTTGAATATAAATGGTCTCAACGCACCAATCAAAAGACAGATTAGCAGTTTGGATCAAAAACAAAATCCAACAATATGCTGCTTAGAGGACACCTACCTTATAGCCAATGACTTCATAGTTTGAAGGTAAAAGGATGGAAAAAAATCTACCAGGCAAATAGCTCCAAAAGGAAGCTGGTATTGCAATACTTGTATCTCACAAAGTAGATTTCAAACATAAATAATCAGAAGAGATAAAGAGGGCCACTACATCCTATTAAAGTCAATAATACAAAGGGAAGATAAAAACCATAGTAAATATATACTCTCCAAACACCAATTCTCCCAACTATGTGGAAAAATTACTCCATGACATAAAACAACTTGTGATCCTCAACACAATAATACTGGGAAACTTTAATACTCCTCTATCACCAATAGACAGATTGGTAAAGCAAAAGAATAATAAAGAGCTCTCCAGCCTAAGCAACTCCATATGTGAAATGGACTTAACAAACCTCTATAGAATATTCCATCCCAAGTTGTCTTAATGTACCTTTCCTCTCAGCAGCACATGGATCCTTCTCCAAAATAGATCATATTTTAGTTCACAAAGGAAATCTCAGCAAATATAAAAAGTAGATATCATTCCATGTATCCTATCAGACCGTGACACCATGACTTTAGCAATTAAAAGTTATAACAGAAAACATGCATATTCCTAGAGATTGAATAATATCCTATTAAATGAAGAATGGATCCAAGAAGACATGAGGGCAGAAATCAAGAAATTCTTGGAAGAAAATGAGAATGAAGACACAATATATTGAAACCTTTGGGACAGCATGAAAGAATTCTTAAGATGAAAATTTATAGCACTGAGTGCCTACCTTAAAACCCAGGAGAGATCTCTATGCTCTACCTTAAATCCCTACAAAAGGAAGAACAATCTGTTCCCAAAGCCAGAAGAAGACAGGAAATAATCAAGATCAGAGCTGTAATCAATGAAATAGAGAACAAAAAGCAATGAAATGAATCAATGAAACAAAGAGCTAGTCCTACAATAAATAAATAAATAAATAAAATAGACCCTAGCCAATCTCACTAAAAGGACAGAATGGAAGCAAATCAACAAAATCACCAATGAAAGGGAAGCTATCACTGCTGACCTTGTGGAAATCCAAAAGATTATCAGACCATATTTTGAAAAACTATAACTCCTCTAAATTAGATAATATGGAAGACATGGACAAATTTCTAGACACATAACAATATCCTCAAAATGATATAGGATAATATTGAAATACTAAACAGCCCAAAAACAGGCATTGAAATCCTTATAGCAATTAAAAGCCTTCCAAAGAAGAAAAGCCCAGGACATGATGGATTCCCCACTGAATTTTACCACATCTTTGAGGAGGAGATAACACCTCTCCATATTAAGGTATTCCAAGAAATTGAAAAGGAGGGGACTCTCTCAATCACTTTTTGAGGCAACCACAACTCTGATACCAAAACCCAACTAAGACACATCAAAAAAAAAAAAAAAAAAAAAAAAAAAAAAAAAAAAAAAAGAAAGAAAAAGAAAACAACAACAAAATTACAGACCAATATAACTGATGAACATATACACAAAAAATCTTAATAAGATTCTAGCAAATCACATTCAGAAACACATTAAGAAGATAATTCATCATGATCAAGTGGGCTTCATTCCAGGGATGTAAGGCTGGTTCAACATACGGAAATCAATAAATGTGATTCATCACTTACACAGAATTAAAGACAAAAACCACATTATCGTCTCAATTGATACAGGAAAGGCCTTCAATAAAATCTAGTACCTTTTTATGATCAAAACTCTGGACAAGATAGGGATCAAAGGAATATGTCTGAACTATGTAACGTCCATATATGAGAAACCCACAGCTCGTATAATGCCAAAGGGAGGAAAGCAGGAAGTACTTGCACTAAACTTAGGAACAACACAAGGCTCCCTACTCTCACCACTTTTATTCAATATAGTCTCGAGACCCTAGCTGGAGCAATAAAGCAAGAGAAGGAAAGGGATAAGACATGATCCTGTATCTGGAAGATCCTAAAACTCCACCAGAAAATTGCTTCAGCTTATATATAAACAGATTTAGCAAAGTGGCAGACTACAAGATCAATACCCATAAATTAATAGCTCTCCTATATGCTAACAATAATGGGGCAGAAGAAGAAATCAGGAAATTGGTCCTATTTACAATATCTTCAAAAAGGATGAAACACTTGGGAATTAATTTAACATGGGAAGTAAAAACCTATACAATGAAAAATATTTATCATTGAAGACAGAAATTGAAGAAGACCTGAGAAGATGGAAAGATGTTCCATGTTCTTGGTTAGGCAGAATTAATATAATTAAAATGGCCATTCTGCCAAAAACACTATACACATTCAGTTCAATCCCCACCAAAATACCAATGTCATTCTCATTTGGAACAATAAGAAACCCAGAATAGCCAAACCATTACTAAGCAAGAAAGGCAAAATAGGTGATTTTGCAATACCAGATCTAAAATTATACTGTAGAGCTGTAGTAACAACAATAGCATGGTAATGGTATCAAAATATGAATGAATACCAATGGAATAGATTAGAAGATTCTGAGACAAACTCACAAATCTTTAAATATCTGATAGTTGACAAAGTAAAACATGGAGGAAAGATAGCCTATTCAACAAATGGTGATGGACAAACTGGAAAGCCATTTGCAGGAACTTGAAATTTTTGTGAAATTTACACAAAAATCAACTCAAAATGGATCAAGGAACTAGGAATTAAACAAGTTACCATAAAACTTCTAGAAGAAAAATAAAGACCAACATTACAGTATATGGGAATTGGCAATGACTTCCTCAATAAGACTGCCAACGTGAAAGAATTGAAGACAAGAATTTAAGAGTGGGATGCCATTAAATTAAAAGGCTTTTGCTCAGCCAAATAATTGGTCAAAAATTTCAAGAGATAACCTACAAAATGGGAGATAATCATGGCCTGTGATTCCTCTGACAGTGAGAAATATCCAAAATTTACAAAGAACTCAAAAAACTTAATATCAAGAACACAAACAGTCCAATCAATAAGTGGGGCAGAGAGCTAAACAGAAATTTCTCAACAGAGGAAATTGAGCAATGAATACATGAGAAAGTGTTGTAAATCACTAGTAATCAGAGAAATGCAAATCAAAAATACATTAAGATTTCACCTCACTCCAGTGAGATTGGCAACATTAATGAATATAAACAATAACAGATGCTGGAATGGTTGTGGGGAAATAGGAAAACTAGTACACTATTGATGGAATTGCAGACTGGTACAGTTGCACTGAAAAGCAGTGAGGAGAATCCTTTAAAAATTAGGGTTCAGAGGCTGGGGCAGGCTCAGCAGTATTGTTCTTGCCTGGCATGCATGAGGACCCAGGTTCAAACCCCAGCACTACATGCACAGCTGAGTGTCAGAGCAATGAAAAACTAAATGAAATTGATTCTTTCTTTCTCTCTTTCTCACTCTTCCTCTCTCTGTTAAAAGCAATGGTTGGATCTACTGTACAAACCAGCTATCCCTATTCTGGGTATTTTCCCAGAGGAGTTAGAATCAGCACATTATAGTGACACAGCAAAATCTATGTTCATAGGAGCTCAATTTACAGTAGCTAAATTATGGAATTAACCCAAATGCCAGTCACTGGATAATGGATCCAAAATCTCTACTCAGCTGTCAGAAACAGAGATATTATGGCATTTGAAAGTAATGGATGGCAATGGAAAAAATCATGCTGAGTTAAGTTAGCCAAATCCAGAGACTCAAGGGTTGAATGTTTTCCCTCATTTGGGGAGGCTACAGCAAAACCCAGACTTGGGTGAAAGGTTGTCAAACCCATGTTAGATCCAGCAAAGGTGTATTAACACATAGTCTAGGGCAACCCTACATATTTACAGGGGGAGGGGGGGAAGAAAGGGGGAAGAGGAGAGGGAGAGAGTGTAGGTAGGGATCTAGGGAGACAATCAACAACACAGCATACTCTTTACACCCTCCGAAGAAGCCAAATAATACTAATACTTATTCAATCATTTAATTCTGAAAAATTCACACACACACACACACACATATATATAAAAGAGATATTTATATCTGTTGTAGGGGTGAAATGAAGAGTCAAGAGACTGGGGTGTGGGCAATGTGGAGGTAACTCTGGTTTTGGATCAAATGCATATCATATTGTTACTTTATATGCATTTATTATTGTACAACTCCTTAATTTAAAAAAATGTATGATTTGTTTGGTTTAGCAAAGAAATGGGAAACACCATAATATCCTTCTTTGCTAAATGAATGGATTATATTATATTCATCCAATGAAAGATGATGGAACCCTAAAATAAATAAATTAGATCTACAAAATCAATGTGGATATATACTGGACATGTAATGTTTCTTGGAAAGAACAAAGATGATATCATTCAAAAAATTTAAAAAGTTCTACATAATCATATATTTTTATGCAAACATACTTGCCTAGCCAGAGTAAAATAGGTTATCAGTAAGGATACATACAAACTGAAGCAATAGTTTTCTCTATGCTAAAATGAGGGGTACTGGGTGGGATTGTGGAAGGAATTTCAAATATTTCTAGTATCTTGTTACTTAAAAGAAGTTTATGATAAGAAACAGGACAATGACCAAGAAAAGGAGAAAAACAATAAAATAGTCACTACAATTTCAAAACTATAAAAGTAAAATAAATCATAAATAAGTGTTCAAATTTTTGCTTTTATCTAGCTAAATTTATATGCTTTATAACACTGTCTTCTTCCTTTGCTTTTTGTCTATTTATTTATTTGATATTGAGTGATGAACACAGGGGCAATTTACCACTGAACTATATGCTGAGCCCTTTCTATTTTTTTGTTTTTGAGACAGGGTCTCACTAAATTTCTTAGGGCCCTGCTAAGTTATTGAGTTTGACCTCAAACTTCCAATTTTCTCATCTCAGCCCCCTGAGTTGCTGGGATTATAGGCATGTGCCACAATACCCAGCTATCCTGCCTTTTAAATTTATAATATTTTATAAATATTTTCCAATAGTTTTCTATAACTTTGCAATAATAACTTAAAGAACTGTAGTATGACTATTGAACGTATGTGCCATGATTAACTTAGTGCTATATTTAGAGTATTCTGTCACATTTAGAATAACTGGAATAGATATATTTGTATATGAAAGCTTAAAATAGAAATGATACTAATAGTAACAGCTTATTAAATGATCACTGTGTAACAAATAATGTAGTAAAAGCTTTAAATATAATAACTGAATTAATTGTCACCAAATATTTAGGGATGATTAAATGAACTATAAGATGCACAATTTGTAATTTGCCAAAAGCCCCCGTTGGCAAGGACCAGAAACAGCAGTCACCTGGCTGGCCCTTAAGCTGTGCTCTTGGTGTTGGGTTTTCATTATCTCTATACTATGTTTTATTATGACATTCAGGCTTATTTCTTTTGGAAGGTCTATCTGGCAGAGATAGTCAATTAACAAAAGACCCATTCTTCTTAACTGGGGACCTATAGCTAAACAACCTCCTGAGGCTTGCGTTCAAGTGTGACTGGTTTTCAGCAGTGGAGTGTGAGGGGATGGTAAGTGTGTCTTCTGTATTAAAGCTTTAAGTGAGTTTATTTTCCTTTGTGCTCCCTTTTCCTTTCTCTTTGCCAAATGTAGATGAGGAAGAAGACAGAAGGGATGGCACAGTTTCAGAAGAAAGAATCCTGGTCTCTGAATTAATGTGTTGAGAAAATTCACTCAAACAAGGCTGTTATATGAGTGAGAAATACACTTGTATTGTGTTTAAAACAATTTAGAGGTTTGGATCATTCACAGCACTTTACACAGTAGAATTCATAATTAAATATTCTGAATATTTTTAAAGGTTCTTGATGTATGTGTCAAGTTGCTGTTTACAAAGAATGATAGTTAACATGTTTAGGGGAAATTTATGAGGGACTGTCTCATTCCTTCTGCCAGCATAAATGTTTTTATTATTTGATATAGTAGTGAATTGATATAATTTGAAAGCATTTTTGCAATATCTGGGAGGTTTGGTTTTGTTTGTTTTTTTAGAAACAGGATCTCACTGTGCTCCCTGGGCTGGCCTTGAATGCCTGGGCTCAAGCTATTCTCCTGCCTCAGCTTCCCAAATAACTGGAGTAGCTCGTGGCTTGTGCCACCATGTCCAACTTTTTCAGTGTTCTTTAAAATAGCAGCACTTTGCCATGTTCCAGCTACTATGTTATAGCTTTAGGTCGTGTACTAAGGAGCATGTGAGCTATTGTGCTAGTTTGATTTCACAAGAATGAGATTCATATGAAAAGATTTGTGATCTTCATTCCAAGTAACCTAACACTAAGTATGTGCTAATATGAAGAACTATGGAAATTGTTCTGGTGAGACTCTGAGAAAAATAGAGAATAAATTTTGGGGGTAAAAATAGAGAATGAATTGATATAAATAATATAAGTCTGGGAAAGGTCTTACACACAGAGCTGTCAGGAAGAGACCCTAAGACCTGCAATCAGATGTGACCTGCCTGATTAAAACAGCCTTTCCTGAGCAAGAAGTAGAGATATGCAGATCTAATGTTTCAAGGGGCAGATCCTTCAGGGCTTCTTAGCCTCAAGGTCATGGATTATCTGGTAGGAGTTGAATAAGGTTGGTGCCATAGGATACTCAGTTTAGAAAACCCTTTCCTGGTTTCTAGGAGTTGTCAAAGAAGCTTTTAGTAAAATGGAATTTGTGGGCATAGGAGTCTAGCAAGCTGTTCTAGAAGGTTTTGTGTTTATACGTAAAAGGTAATAAGGACCATCTAGAAAGGTTTGTTTATTGCTTGTTGCCAACTTAAATGTAGTGTTCTTTTGATGGATTGGTTAAAAGTCCCCCTCATTCAGCAAATACCTCAAGTGCATGAAGTTTATACAGCACACTTTTTCTCACGTTACTTTAAAAGCCCTGTACTTACAGTGATTGTGAATGTCTAAGATGATAAAGTACAGGATGGAACAAGAAGTCCTGCCAAAGATTTGAAAGTAGGGAGATTTCATCACCTAAAGGGGACTGCTTTTAATGGAGGAATTGTTTTCATTTGACTTCTATCTTGGCACTTTCTACTATGGAATTTCTTCCATATGAATTATTTTTCATTTACTTTCAGTGGTTGGTAGTTTTTCTGAAGGCCAGACTTTCTCAGTTCAAATCCAGAAACTGCTGCTGCTTAATAACTCTTTGATCTTAAGTTGTATAACCTCTCTCTCTCAGTGTTCTCCTTAATAAATATGAATAATTATAGGTGATGTAGGCATAAAATACTGTAGTAGGCTGAAGTACAGCTCCCATAGATACTTGGTTTTAATCCCTGGAACCTATAAATATTACTTTATATAGTAAAAAGGGGCTTTGTGATTAAGTTAAGGAACTTGAGAGGGGAGATTATCCAGATGGGCCCTAAATGCAATCATATGTATTTATCTAAAAAGAGGCAGAGGAGAATGGTGATGTGAAGATAGACACAGAGACTGGAATGATGTGATCACAAGCCAAGGAATGTGGGCAGCCACCAGATGCTACAAGAGGAAAGGGGCAGATTCTCCTCTAGAACCTCCAGAGGGCACACAGCTTTGCTGACATTAATTTAGGCCACAATTTACCAATTTTGAACTTCAAGTCCCTAGAATTGTGAGCAAATAAAATTATTTTCTTTTAAGTCACCCAGTGTGCAGTAGTTTGCTATAGCAACTACAAGGAACTAACATTCATATTTAGATCCATACCATCAGTCTTAATCATTTGTCATTGGTGTTCCATGAAAATGGCCAGAAGTTCTCAGTTTCAATTACTGAGAACTAGGACAACTCATGAATCATTAACTGTATTTTCCAGGAACTTTTATGCTTTAATATAGGACAAAGTTCCTGATAGACACTTATTTTGATGAAGGATATAAAGAGAATATGCCATATGATGATCGGTAGACCAGTAGAACTTTTAATCAGATGAAACAAGGTAGAGGGATCACTGTAGTGTTAGAGGGAGGCAGCAGCCAACCCCCAAAGCATTCTCCTTCTGCTTAAGATACCCCATGTCTTTTCTGAGCAATGAAATCCCTGGAAGGATTTATGTAATAGATTTATCTAGCCTTGAAAACAGTGGGTCTCAACAGCATTTGAAACTAACAGTTCCTTCCCAAGTATAGCAAATGCAAGCTCGAGAAGGTGATCTACTATTGTGATTAAGAGCCTTTGGAATAAAACTAATGTCTTCTTGAATTCCTTCACTGCAGTTACAAGCTATATAAGCCCAATTAAGCATTTCATCTCTTAAGTCTCAGTCTTCTTTGTAAAGTGTGTGTGTGTGTGTGTGTGTGTGTGCATGTACATACACACACAGATGTGTATATGTGTAAACAGTATCATTGCCTCATTGGATTATTGTATGAATCAAATTAAATAATTCAGTAATTAGGCAATTATTTAAATAATTATGAATTATTTAATATGTGAATTAAATAATTTATATTAAGTGCTTAATCTTGGCGTGGTTAGCAGTAAATAGGCATTAAAACGTATCCCGAAAAGATGAGGCTAGAGTGCTAATTAATTTAGAAAACTAGAATGTTGAGTTGACAATTGAAGACCAAGGGAATGAAGAAAATGTATACAAAATGAGTCCCATTAGATTTTTTGTTTGTTTTAGCTCCAAAGATTATTTATTCCCTAAATCTTAAAAATTTAGTTGCACAATGTTTAGGGGTAGTATATTAGGGTTACAGTGGCTGTTTCTGAAAAGAAAAGTAGTAGGAGACCAAAATATTCCAATAATTTTTTTGATAAACAAACTTTTAGAAATCTTGCCTACGAACATAGATATTGGCATCAAAATCATATTATGATAATTTTTTTTCCAAGTTTAAGTTGCAGAAAGAAAGTTCTTAGAAAATACTTATAAGACAGATTTTAAAATTTAATTGTAGGGACAGAAATGACAATATAAAGTGGCCACAGAAGCCATATATAAAAGTCAGATATGTATTGTGTTAGCAGAGAACACAACAGGCCTCCTATACTTTTAAATATCAGGGTAGGCTCGTGACCCATTTCTGGTCCATGACACAGTGGGAGAAGTTTAATGTTCTGGAAGAGAAATGTTCACTTCAATAATGGAAAAAAAAAGCAGAGATAGTTTCTCTCTTTTATGCTTCCTTTGCTTCCAACCTCTGAATACAATTGTGTGACACTTGGAACTGCAGTGGTGACCATGGGACTCTAAGAGAAAGAAGTAATAGAATTAGAGATGCTGACCTTAGACTATGACACTGTGGAGCTGCTGATCTCATGGGAGCCACCTTGCTCCTCTGGGCTTTCGATGCTATGATGGTGGGGGTTGTAGCAGATAAATCATGGGGATATATAGCATCATTTAGGGGAAATATGCAGAGAAAGAAGAAAAAAACATACTTAAGACTAGTCCTAAGACTATTGACACTTAAAAGGCAGAAAACAGAAGAACAACAAGGTAAAATAAAAAAAGAAGAATTAAAAAAAAAAAAACGGTGAGAACAGTAAGGAGGAAAGCCAGGGAAATATAATGCGAGGGCAGCTATGCCATAACAGCATTTCTTAAAGAAGAGAGTGATCAGAGATGCACGGAATATATTTATAATTCTAATAAATCGAGTGGATACATGTGGCCCTTAGCCAGAGACATGGTCATGAGATGGCACAATAAGAGATCATCAGTGACTACAGCAATTTTAGTGAACTGGGGAATGTAAAAGCCATGTTGGACTGAGTCAAGAAGCAAATGTAGAAGTTAAATTTCCTTTTCCAAGAAGTATTTCTGTGGGGAGCAGAGAAATGGGTCAATGTTTGCAGAAGAGGAAGAATAGACTTATTATTGTCTCATGTAAAAAAGGTTCCTAACAAGAAAGATCCATTAGAAAGGAAGAAATTGCTATGTAGGAGAGGGGTGGAGATAACTGTTGGACAGATGCTCCTGAGTAACGGAGGCATCCAGAGTCCAAGCAGAGTCTACAGTGGGAGCAAAGATGATTGGCTTAACTCAGGAGGAGGGAAGGCTGTGCTGACCTGGGAGGCTCTGCAAACTTTCAGTCAAAACATGAAAAATCAAAAGTATAACAATAAGCCTCTTCAATATGTAAAACTATAATGGAAAATAAAAATAAAATTTTTTTAATGACAAATCACAAAATTGAGTGAACTGAGGATGACATGCCCTCCTGCAGCAAAGCGGTGATGGCAGCTACGTGGTGTGGTGACTAGCAGCTTCAAATCAGCTAGGGCTGACCCCAGAGAAATTAAAGCTAGGCGAAATGTGGTTAAGTGAGGATGTTGCTAACCTGTCTCAGGCTGTATAATTTCAAGACCTTAAGATAAATTTTGGAGACAGTGGGAGTTCTCAGTTTGGGAAAGAGTTTATAATTTTGTCTTTTCTCTCTCCACTCCAGGAGTCGATTTATTGAAAAATAAACCAGACAGTCCTAGACAGAAACTTCCTGATGAGATCCATGGAAATTCTAAAATTCAAAATATAATAAATTATAAACATCTAAAGATGGTCGTGGTGAAATGAACGTACTAAAATAGAAATGTGTCTTTGGAAGTACATTCTTCTTAAAGAAAATATGACTGAACTAAGAATACCAGAACAGGTGAAAATTATGGCTGCCTTGAATATTGTGATGTATATCCAAACTATATTAAGAAATAAAGATAATAGACATTTAAAATGGCATAAAAAGTTATAAAAACAAAAAAGAGAATATAGACAACTCCTTCGCTTTCATATTCCAAACTTAGTTACAGACCTGTAACTTCTCTCACTGTCTGTTTTCCATTTTCAATAGAACAAGTGGTCCTTGTCATGCAAGAAACCAGAACTCTCTCCTGTGCTCTGGATTTTGTCCTTTTCATCATTCAAAGACTGAGCTCTTTCAATTATCCTCTCTCCCAGTGCACTAAAAATGTTTCCTTTCTTCTGACCAGCACAGAACACATATCTACTGGTTCTAGCATTTCTGTTTTTAAAGAAACTCTAATTTAAGTCCTTATAACCTACAGATTTGATTGACTCACATATTACTAGCAATTTTCTCATTGAATGTGACAAAATCAGGCTTCTATCCCCTCTGTTACACTGAGAATGCTCTTGTCAAAGCCACCAAGAAACTTAATGCCACTATATTCTCTTTGTTCATTCCCATTGTTCCTGATCTCTCAGAATCATTTGATGTAGGGCAATTCTTTCTACTACTTTGAAATATAAAATTAATAAATTTGTAGGTCTAAAATTATTTAGGCAATTTCATTTGGCTCAATTTAAGAGTAAGATTGTTTTTTCTTAAGTTCCATGATTCCTAGTTTTGGGGTTTTTTTTTTCTGACTTCAATATAAATTGCTCATCAATCTCATTTTGACCTTCGCCTCCCTTATTCAACCTTAAGTCTCTGCACCAATTCTATATTCCACTCTATACTCTCCCTCCAGGTTATCTCACGTGTCAAAGTTTAAACACCTTATTGTGCCAAGGTCCCTTATATTTATATCTTGAGATTCCTCTCCTATAAGGTCCGCATTCATATGTGAAACTACCTACCAGCATCTGCTTTTGATGTCTAACTTAGCAGAGCCAAAACAAAATTTTTTGTTTTCACTCCCACAATGCCTTTCTTATTCTCTTCTTTCTTATTACCTCAGTAATGGCACTGTGGGGCTGCCAGATACTTAAGCACAAGTCTAGAAGTCATAGTAGGTTTCCGCCTTTTCCTGATGTCACACATCAAATCTATAGAAAGTCTTCTTGCTATTGTAGCTAAAGTAATGGCACATCCATTCGCCATTCCCAGTTATAGAAGTTATAGTACCAATTGCCTACAGCAGGGTTCCTCAACTTTGGTACAAATATTTGGGCTGAATCATTGTTGCTTTTGTTGTTGTTACAGAGAACTGTCTTGTGCACTGTTGGAGTTTTAGCACTATCTCTGGCCTTATGCAATAGATATGAGTAGCATCCCTTTTTCCAGTTCTGATAACTAAAAGCATTTCAATAAAGTGCTAAATACACTCTGGAGTAAAAGTCAGTTGAGGTTAAGAGCCACTGCCATATAGCCATCTGTCATCACCTCTTTCCTGCAATAGGTAGCCAACCAGATCTCTCTTCTTCTACTTTGATCCCTACATGCAAATCTCCACATAGTAGTAAGATGAGTCTTTTAAAATCATAAATTGATTTGTATCATTTTTCTGATTAAAGCATGTCATTCAGAATAAAACCAAATTATTTACATAGGTTTCCAGCCTCTCCATGTGATATGATCATTGCTCACATCTCTGATCTCAATCATGCATTTCACCATGTTTCAACCACAACTATACCATTTCATAGACATACTAGGCTTGTTGCTAGGATGAATAGATGAAAAAGTCAAATAATTTATTTTTATATTAAAGCAAGTTTGTATAGCATGATGAAGGACAGTTACAGCTGGATAGGCCAAAAATCAATGGTAAGATCTTTACTGATGTTATAATAAAACAGCACAATAAAATATAATAAAAATTCCTAGCAACAATTTTCTGCTAGATGATTTCTACTAGATGATTATAAGGTCTTTCCTGGTTCTAAAATGTATCTGGAAGCTCTTCAAATCACTTGATGGCATCATATTCCATCTATGTATAAAATTTCATCTTGCTGCTCTTCATTTTATTTGAAGAATATTGTCAAAATTCCCCATGGAGGAGAATGCAAAAACTGTTTTGATACTTGACTTTCTTTCCTGCCTTATCACAGAATTTCAGAAAATGAAAATGGAGTTAGACAATCTGGTTTGGAACCTGCTGAGTAAATCCAATAATCCTTTAATAACAGCTGCCCCAGGATTAATTCACAATGAAGACAAAGAATTTACCTTAAAAAATTACATTTGACTGAGACTATGCCTTTGATTTTCTTCATGTGGTTAGCTTGAAGATACATTCAGTGCAACAACTCCCCAAGAAGTATTTGTAGCATCAGTTAGTGTTGCAGGGGTTGTGACAGCAGCGAGCTAGATAAATAAGTCTCTGTTTTCACAATGTACACAAATGGTGAGCAATGTTAAGAGGGAGAAGAAAAATGGGGCAGGAAATAGTTATCAGTTGTTATCATATTAATTCATATTTTAGGTAAGACAGTGACTGGGCAGAACTCTTTGATTTGAGGAACATTTGAACACAAACCTAAATTAAACAAGGGAGCTAAAACTGTGTGGCTATCTGGGAAAAGAGTGTTTTCCAGGGAAAAAGAATGGCAAGTACAAAGGATAAAGAATACCAAATGGCCAGTGGGGATGGTGTACAGAAAGTGAGCAACAAAATTTACTATCAGAGGGATACAGCATTCTCTTGCCAGGTCCTTGATTAGCTGTCCAAGCCATTTTCATGAATTTGGGAATTTTCTCAGCTCAATTCAGGCAACTTTCTTTCAACACAAAGTAAATGACCAGGTGCCTACCCAAAGCTTTGCCCCCTCGGAAGATTTCCCATTTCCTGTCTTTCAATGATTACACCACTCTACTGAACCAAATCACTTGTGAGCCAACCTCACATTTTCTCCCATTGACTGGTAAAAATGGATCCCCCATGTGACCCAATGGAGAGACACTGGTGGATGACAGAGATCTACAGGTTACCTGGTCATATGTTGCAGTCTGTCTGATCTTTTCTGTACTTGATGCCAGATGAATCAATCTTCAGATTGATTTCACTGGGCCTGCTCATCTTTACATTTTGGTCTGATAGAAATCAGCCCAGTATGGGCATTATCATGTGCATGGTCACTTGATAACTTATCAAAACAAAATACATTTCTGCTGAAGATGGCATGACCTTGTTCCAAAACTGATGGTATCTGTATTGTGATTTTTGTTGTAGGGCTTGCTATAAGTCCAATGACATATTTCTTGGATCACTGGTGCTTCCATTATTTTCAGGTCTGTCAGGTTGTATGACCTAATTGGCAGGACTGCTTAGACCATGAGCTGGCTCTACTGAAAATGCTTTCTGCTGATCTGGACTGCAGTCAGAGCTACTAACACTTCATGTCACACCGAATGAGTTATAACATTATTCCCAGTTATGGTAAATATTGCTTCCATGATCCAAAGAGTTTGCCTAAACATTGTGCTTCCATGTTCATGTTGGGAAGTATAAGAAACAATCATTTGTCCTAGACTTTGGAGGAAATGTGTTAGAATGCCTGAGGACACTGGATCCTAAAATTATTCCAATGTGGTATTTCCTTGAAACTTTTTAGAGATTATCTATTTCCTCTGGCATGTTTGTGTCTTACCAAGGCATTCCATGAATAAGTAACTTTTTGCTCATCTTGTCCAATTGGTATGACATTTTTGGTATTATAGGCAAATGCGATATTTTGCAGGATTCTCAGCTAGTTTATGTCTCTTCAGTATATATTGACAGAAGGCAAAACAGTTAACATAACCTAGGGGTGAGAACGTATATTCAGGGCCCCTTTTGTAGCAGTCCCAGAAGCACTGTGTTCAGACCATCTCATCCAAAGGTTGTTAAAACCTTTACTCTGGTAGAGTGTTCCCTAGTTGATAAATTTCTGTTCCATATCCTTGATCATGCATGCTCAGATTCCAATGTCATGCATAACCTCTCAGCTTCTGCTGGTAGGTATTGACTAGTTTCTTTGGGATGCAGACCCTTTCCTTTCTTAACAGGCTCTGCATATCTATGATCAGGTTTTGTGGTTAACTAAACCTTCTTATGGTGTTAAGTACCAGAATGGAATGTGTGAGAAGACCCTAGATGAGCTAATGTCTTTCTGGGAAAAACGCCTGCACTGTTTTCAAGAAATGAGATAATGCTAATCATCAAAAAAAAAAAAAAAAAAAAAAAAGATTAGGTCTCTTCCGAAAACCAAATTGGTTAGAGAATCTGTAGATTCCTGATTAACAGCATGGTCAATCCCATCTCATGGGTCATGGTCTCATTTTCCAAACAAGGCCCTGAACTTTGCAAAGCAAATTTGCGTTTTTAAAAAGAGTTTACCCTTCTTTGGACCTCTGCTGCTCTTATTATGAAATCCTGGTTTCGATTCTCAGCTTTCTCTGTTTACCCTCTGCAGGAATTGAGACACTCTTTTGGTGTTTCCAAAAAGATCTTCTGGCCTTCATACTTGGCTTTCAATTGCCAATTTTCTTTCATCATCTTTTTCTAAAGTACCCATCAAAGCTTTTCAATTGTCCTTCAACTGCTTTCTTATAATTAGTATTTGTGCATGTTTTTCAAATGCTTGATAAAGCTCATACATTCCTTTCCACTAGTACAAATGTTCCTTTTCACCACTGATGACAGTTTTAACAGTTCCAGGAACAATCTGTGTTCCACAAATATTGGTGGCAAGGTAGTTATTATCAGCCTGACGGTGGGTAATCCTACTCCAAAATTCCATCCACTTTGGCTTTCTTGGATCTTTCCTGGAACCAAATGTCACAGGTTGGTTTCCACGTAAAGCAGGTTCTGAGATGAAAATTAGCATGCTGAAGACTTAATAGGAGGTGCTAATTTGGACCACTGTTTCTTCAAATATTCTTTTTACCTCATTCTATCTTGCTTCTGTCTTAAGCAGCAATTATGGATATATAATTCGGTACCATCATAAAAGTTACTAAACCTGTCTTTATACTTTTTTCAATACATTTCAGTTCTTCACCTTAGACATTCTCTGTTCATCTGTTTAATAGTCTCACTAATAATTTCTCTGAAACCTATAACCTGATGTTTAGATTATGCAGGAAGTTTTCATTTTGGACACTGTACTTTTCCACTTTTAAAAGTCACCTTTGGTTATTTTTGCCATTTCCATTTCTCTGTTGATATTTCCCATCTGCTCTCATGATCATTCTTTTAATTCCTTGAATGTACTCATCATTTCTTTCTATTTGTTTTCTTATTGTCAAATCTGTATTTCTTGAGGTCTGTTTCTGTGTACTAAAAGATTATGGTAAGAGCTATGACTTGCTCAAAAACAATGCTTTTAAAGTACCACTCTGCCACGTGGTAAATGGAGAACATGAGCCGATGTAAATGGGGTAAACAAAGTAAATGGGAGTGCAAAAGTAACATAATGGGCATCATTTATGATGAGTTATAGTCAGACAGATGATCGTGGCTTGGTCATGGGTGGTAGCACTAGTGTGGATGAAAGGAATTGAAATCTGTTCTTGCTGATAGATTGGAGAGGAGAGAATAAAAAATTAAAGTATGAGCTCATGGTTATTGTACTCATGGACTAAAATGGATTAGGTACTAACAGGGAAAGGGAAATATTTGTCAAAGGGGGCAAAACCAAGAGTTAGTTTGGTCATGTTGAATGTTAGATATCGAAGTGAAGATGTTGAATGGGCACTTGTATGTGATCCTGGAGTTCAGGGGTCAGGTCCTGGGTGATATCAATTTGAAAGTCAAAGGTATATGGATGGCATTTAAAGTCATGGATCTTAATAAAACAAATGAGGACTAATGATTGGTGTACTAAAATGTTTAGAGGTTTGAGGAATGAAGATAAAACAGGAAAACAGCATGAAAATGATGTTAGAGAAATATGGGAGAGTGGTACCGAAGAGATGAAGTGAAGAATATGGCTTAAAGTAGGAGTGACCATCTTATCAAATGTTGCTGTTTGCTAAGAAAAGTGAGAATGAAGACTTTGTTTTGCTAATCTACTGAAATTTTGAGTTTTTTCTGTAATATATTAACATAGTCATCAATACTGTATAATTTAGCTTCTTGAATTGCTTGGAATTTAAAATCTGAAAGTAAGTGCTTAACTTCTTATTACCAAACCTCTATACAAGGTTTGGTATACGAGGTTTGTTCTATACGAGATCATTTTGAACAGTTTATCTATAATAGTGATTTTGTCAATTAGGATAGTTATATTCTATTTGTCACTGGAAAATCTATTTATAGGTTCTTACTAACTTCCTTCCAATAACATTTATAAAAGTTACCCTAATTATTACTCTAATAATTAGATTCTTGAGAAGAGTAATTTGTCAGTGGAGCACTCATATCCCTTTTCCAGTAGAGTGATACACAGCTGTCCCTCAGTAGATGTTTGTGCCCATCGAACAGCTATTTTATGAATGCTGTTTGGTGTGCCTTCACCACAGAGACTGCACCATTAAATTAGGTTGCCAACAGCAGGTCTCAAGTAGCACAGTGGATATGAAAATTGGTTGTGCAAATGCAAAGAGGTTCTGAAGCCCAGGATAATCTCTAATCCCAACTTGCTGTATTCCAGAGGCCTTGGTGAGATGGAAGGAAGACTTTATGAGTTCATGCAGAGCAGCTTGCATTTTAATATCAGTCTTGAGCAGCTACCTTTATCACCACACATTAGCACATCTACATACAGAAGACGTTGGGGTTCAACAACAGTTATAAATGAAATCTCTCAAAGTTTGATGAGAATCCAGAAATTTCCAATCGTTAGGTACAAGTCATCAAGATAGGCCAAAGGACAGTCTTTGCATCATTATAAAGCAGTGTAATTCTTGACTGTGTGCAAACCTCTCCCTGGAGGCTATTTGGCTGTGTCTGAAAAAAACTTTGATTGATATGACCATGAAGGAGTGAGGTATGCGTGGAGGTAGAGGCCAAGGATGAAGCTAAATGTCTTATAAATTTACCTCATATTCCCTCGGGTCTGGGGGGAGTATCAGTTCTAATGTCAACAGTACCCGTTGAGAAATCTTGTCTTAAAAGTTGTTACTTCTAATACCTTGAATCTAACTTTATGTTTACATTTGGAGCTTATTATCCCAGGATCTGATATTAAGATCACTTTGTTCTGTTTATGCTTTCTAGTTACAATTAATTACGGTGGCTTAAAGTGTGCATAACATTGTTTTATTTGAAGGTGATCACTTTTGCTTACTTAAAAGCAGAATTCCTGTTTGAATTTTTTAAGCTTCTCAAGTCTTTTACTATTTTGCGGTTCCCAGTCCAAGTCCTCCCAGAAATTAGGTTGAGTTAAAGGAGACAAAGATCTCAAATCCAGTATTGGAGATACTATATTCTATGGGACTGGAAGAAACAAAATCATCACGAAATTTCAAGCTGGTCTTCATCTTCCAAGGAATCATCACATTGTAATACTCTTAGTGTACCTATCAGTCCGTGCTATTGGCTTTAAGGTACCACGACCATCCTCCAGGACTGCAGGACTGCACAGGCCAACAGGTAACTAGTCCCAGAAGCGTCATCCTGACAGTTCCAAGTCCTGGAGCACAATTCTAAACTCTGAGAACACCACTGTGGGAAGGCGGAAGGAGCTGGGGAAGGAAGGAGGAGCACAAACCCCTGTGCCAACTGGAGCACCCAGGCAAGAAAAACTGGGCAGGACAGGCAGGTCACCGATCTGCGAGGCGTCTGGGCGCCCTGCTGGCGGTCCGGGGCGGTCCGAAAAGCTGCCGGAGGGACCGCGCGCTTAGTGTCGCAGCAGCACCCGAACCGGGGAGGCTGGAGGGGGCGGTCGAGGGCGGCGGGCGCAGGCGCACGCACCCCAGCCCCGCCGCCCACTCCTCCGCGGCGGTCCGCCCTCCGCCGGGGCGGGGAGAGCGAGCGAGGCGCGGCCGCCAGAGCCCGCCCCTCCGCCTGGCCGAGCGGGCGGGCGGGCGGCGCGGGGAGGCGGGGCGCGACGGCGGGCTGTGTCTGCGCCTCGGCGGCCTCGGCGCTCGCAGACGCTCGGGGAACATGGCGGCGGTAGAGCCCGCTGTCCCGGCGCTCCCCGGCAGCGGCGGCGTGGGTTCGGGGGCGCCGTCGGGCACGGTCCCGGTGCTCTTCTGCTTCTCAGTCTTCGCTCGACCCTCGTCGGTGCCGCACGGCGCGGGCTACGAGCTGCTCATCCAGAAGTTCCTTAGCTTGTACGGCGACCAGATCGACATGCACCGCAAATTTGTAGTGCAGCTCTTCGCGGAGGAGTGGGGCCAGTACGTGGACCTGCCGAAGGGCTTCGCGGTGAGCGAGCGCTGCAAGGTGCGCCTCGTGCCGCTGCAGATCCAGGTGGGTTCCCCGGAAGGGCCGCGCGCCCCGCGGCTTCTCCCGGTCGCCTGCAGTCCCGGTGCAGTCCTCGTCCTCTCCCCTGCCGCGCTCCTCAGGTGCCCCGAACCTCCCGGGCGCGGATATCTGCGCACTTGGCCGCATTGGAAGGGCCGTGTCGCTATCGCAAGCCTCAGGCCGGGCTAAAGTGCTCTCCGAAGGTGACGGACACCAGCTGTCCCCGGCGGGGGCGTGGGCCTCCCAACTGGTCGCGGTGCGGGCGATCGCCCCCACGTGCGTGGACCTCGGCCGCCCTTATCCGCTTTTGTGTGCCAGCCTCCTGCGTAACATAAGAGCTGTGCAGTAGTAGCAGTGCTTTTATTTTGATGAGTGATGCAGAACAAGGGAGACGAGTGGGGAGCCTTAGGGTTTGTTCCTGGAGTTGTGTTAACCAGTTGCAGACACGCAAACTTTAGCAGTCTGACCTTTTCTTCAGGCTCTTCCCCTGCCCCCTCCTCTTTGGGCTTAAGCATCTCTTAATAGGTAAAAAGCCACTTGCTTAGCCGCCTTCTAGTAACTGCAGGCTGATTCTGTTGAACACGTTTGGTTTGCCTACATTGGAAAGTCATTTGATACACAACTGCAGTACCCTCTTTAATACCCAACTTGGACTAGACCATGAATTCCTGGTTCTGCAGACTGAGAAAGTTATACCTGAGAATTATTTGAGAATGTATTATTTCTATGAAAACTGCTGTCATGCCCCCTCCCCTCTTTTTTTAAGATCAGAGAATACACTGGAGAATTTATATGTTTGAAAGGAAAGAATATAAGGTATAATTTAGGTACTACACCATCCACAGTTTTTTCTTCAGCTGAAAAACTGGTAAGTTATTTCTTTGGAAGACCAAACCTAAAAGTGGGCTGTGGGATTAGAAGGGCTTTTGGTAGTCAAATGCCACTTTCTGAAGATCCTTCCCTAGTTGTTTTTATTTTTTCCAGCTGTAGTTGGAGGATGAATTGGTAATGTTTCCCATCACCCTAATACCCATTCCAGAAGAGTCCAAAGATACTTTAGATACCTTAACCTGTGTGAAGTTCTTAAGTTCAGAGGGCAGTCTAGGATTGCACTGTGCACCCCTGGAGGTCTTATATCAGGTAGAGTAATCTGATTCCTTAGGATTTGCCCTGCCGCCTCCATGGAGAATTGCTATTCTTTGGTACTTAAGATTCCCAGTCCTTAAGTCTTAACAGTGTTCCTGCCTGACACCTCTCTGCTGCCTTCCTGACTGTCAGTCTATTTAGATTACTGCTGCCAGGATACCTAAGATGTTGGATGCACCTTTGACAAATCCACTTATAAGGCAGTAATCCAAATATTGAGGACGACTGGAGCTACCCTGGCGATGCAGACTTCTTTGTGAAGCATTTCTTGTTATCCTTGGGAGAGAGGGTGGGTTCCTAGCTAAGACAATGCTGGGCTGAGCTAGTCTCTCAAGTCTGTAAGCTTTGTTTCCCTCCACAAGGTACAATTTTTATATTTTGAAAATTTTAAGACCTCAGTCTGACAACTCAATTAAACTTTCTGGAAATCAATAGCTTTAATGTATATGCCTGAAATATCCTATACATACTCAAAAGGCAGTATATAATTTAGGTCACTCTGTTCCATCTGTTAAAAATGTTGTTTTTCTCATTAAATAGTCCCAAGACTTTTTAAGCATCACTTATATATTTTTATACTTTAAATGTTTAAAATATTTTAAAATAATTTCCTTTATGTTGTCTCATTTTAGTAATTACATCGATTTCTTTAGCCAGGTTCCTCTCCCAGGATAGAAGTAGATAATATGGAGGGATATTATATGTAGATACATGAATCATATATCGTATATACCTTTTGATTCCTTTTTGTATCTATATGAGATGATCTTTGTGCATACACACACATGTGTGGGAATGTACTCTAAGAAGAGAAATGATATTTCTTTTCCTGACTTCTGTACTATACTTTATGAAACCTATATGTATAATCATGAATCATATATCGTATATACCTTTTGATTCCTTTTTGTATCTATATGAGATGATCTTTGTGCATACACACACGTGTGTGGGAATGTACTCTAAGAAGAGAAATGATATTTCTTTTCCTGACTTCTGTACTATATTTTATGAAACCTATATGTATAATCATAGTGGCACAGATACCTAATGACTAGAAGAGCCCCTACAGTTCATCTCTTAAACATTTAGGAGTCCACTTTAAGTGTACATTGTTAAAGTGAAAACCTGGATTCAATTTTTTTTTTTTTAAAGAGAGAGAGGGACAGAGAGAGGAAGAATCAATTTTATTTAGTTTTTCATGTGGCTTTCGTTGCTCTTGACACTTGTTGCTCCAACACTTGATTGTGTAGGCACTTGGTACTGGAGTTTGAAACCACGTCCTCATGCATGGCAGGCAAGCACCGTAACTGCCAAGCCACTGCTCCAGCCTCCTAGATTCAACTTTTGTTCCTTTTCTAGTAATCTAAATCTTTCATTTTGCAGAGGAGCAGAACTTATAGAGGTAAGGGGTTTAGGAAATTGCTCAAGGTTACGTGGTGACATATTGTGCGTAGTGTTAGCAAACCGCGTATAGGTCCTCAGTTATCAGCTGCCATAGCCTTCTATTTTCATGTGAACATGAGCATATCGAGCAGTCCAGAGAACAAACCTCCAGCTTGAGCTCTTGTCTGTTCGTTTGACTTAATGCTGCTCATTGTTCTTTGGAACAAGTGCTTGTCACTTAGAAAGGCTCAGGGTGGCCCATCAGGGAGGCCATGCTGTCCAAGATGGTAGGCCCCTTCTTTGAAGCAGAGACAAAGAACACAAGTTCTGCTGTGTGCTGTGTGCAGTTCTTTGCTTAAATAATGTGATTTATTATTTCCCCAAATCTAGGTCCTGAAGCCTTGGTGGCTCTGGCTCACATACTATTCTGGAATTTGTAGGGGTCTGAGTTTGCCTTCCTATTTGCTGAGACTGCTAATGACCTTGTGAAACACAGGGCTTGTTTGTGTCACACTGCACCTGTGGTTGACAGTGGTTCTGTGAGAACTGGTCTTTAAGACCTCTACTGCCAGCACTGCCAGTATTAGGCTTTGGTAATTGTTAGTGTCTCCTTTTCTTAAATATTCTGTCAAAGTGACCGAACCTCTGCTGACAGCTCAGGTAGCTGCAGATATAGTGTTTCATGCATGGTTTATGTGTCTGCAGCTTTGTCGAATGCTTGAAGTCTGATGAATTTACAGATGCAGGGGACAGAATGTAAGTGAGAGAACTGTATAGTGGGAAATTAGGTCATTTTTATGACTTACAAGTTTTAATTTTAGAGGTATTTTCCAAGTTTTAACTAATGGAAACATTTAACACTGGAAATTCCTATAAATTGGTGGTCATTTCACACTACCAATTCATTTTTTAACCATTGACCAGGGAAGGTAGAGGCCAAGCAGAAGGCAGGAGGAAATGGGCATTTTGAGCAGGACACCAGTGAGGAAATAACTACTTTTATGCATAGAAGGGAAGGCGTTGGCAGCCTTGTTGGGGCAGGAGATGAGGGCTTCCCTCAGGTGGTTATTTTGACTTTTTCCTGAGATGGTTAAATGAGAAGGGATGTGGATCCAGCTTTCATGTTCCTACAGGTTTTTTATTGTCATTATGCTGAATGGAAACACATTCATTTTTATAGCTGGAAGAGACAGTAGAGTTCAAGGTGGGAAGAGGGGAAGAAATCTGGTCAGCCTTGGACTTGGAAGATGCAGATTTTTAATTATGGGACCGTTGCCACAGGAGCATGGCAGGAAGTGCAGAGAGATGAGCTGATGCTCAGAAATCTGCGTAGAGGAACATGCCCAGTGTATGTGGGGGCCATTGTGTATCTCGGAACCAGTGAGAGAAGACAGCTGGGTCCTCAGGTTGTGGTATTGTCTCCAGCCCATTGGTTTGATGAGTGTGTATATACATGTCACTTAAGAAAATTAATATTCTGGAATAATACCCAAAGCATTGTGTACTTTTTGCTCTTTGTGAATACATTAGAGGTTACCTATAAATAAACTATTTGAGAATGGGAGCTATGACCTGCATTTAAAAGTTTTTTTTTTTTACCCCAGTAGTTATCTAAGGGGAACCCTAATGTAGATTTAAATGCTACTGTGTTCTGGGCTGTCCACCTTTACTTTTACCCCAGTCTGAGGCACAGTCTTAAGAAACGCCTCAGTCCTCAGCTCTGAGGTGGGAGGAAGTAGCTGGCCTTCCCTGAAGTCTTAGAAAACTTGGACTTGGATAAGCTGGAGATATTTTATGTCAGTGATATCAGTGCTGACAGTAGGTGAACATGTTGAGAAAATAAGAATGAGATAAATATTCTCTTCTAGCCTACATGAACAGGCCCCAAATCTGTTTTGGCAGGAACTAATCATATAATGGTAAGTCTTTTTGTGACATCTGGACATGCACTTTATAAATCACTTTCCTAATTCTGCAGACAGTGTTAGAATAAAATTTTGCAATATTAGTATTTCTTTATAGGTTTCTAAAGGGATCTTGTTAGTAAATGACATTTGACCTCATTAGAAAGTATGTTTTTTTTTTTAACATTGACTTAGCTGAAGAGCAGTGTTTCATAGGATATCACAACAGCCTTGTATGTGTATTGATTGATTACATGAAGATCGTTTAATCCTTGAAATAACCTTAAGAGTTAGATACTGTTTTTCTTGTGTTGCTGTTAAAGAAACTGCCTCTGGAGACGTTAATGATTTACCTAAGTTCATGTAATTGAAGTTGGTGAGATTGAGATTTGGACTCAGATGCTAATGACAGTGGCCTGTGCTGTTTAGAGAATCATTGTAGATTAGGGGAGACACCTCACTGCTCTTTGTTTTAAGTGAGTTGAAACTGGAGCAAGGCCTTACCATAGCTGTGGCAATCCATGGGAAATACTTGGAAGTAAAATACTCATACCCTGGATCCCCTTCTTATACTCATTCAAGCAGATCATTCCTATTTTATGACTATAAAAGACTACCATATTTTTATTTTTTTGCCTTTCTCATTATTCCTTTATTTTTTTCACATTTATTAGAAGTATATAGCGATACAGGATACAGAAGAGGGGGAAACGTTGTCAAAACAGTAGCTATCAATATGTGTAAACTTTGTTAACCAGGGGTGATGCTAACGCACAGATAAGCTACTATGGGTTTCTTCTATTGCCGTTTCCCCCAGAAGAACTCATGTGTTAAATGGGTATCTAGTGTAGGAATAACATCGGCTTCTGGGATGGTTCCCCCATCTTCCCAATCACCAGACTCCTATGAGTT